>JANRGW010045465.1:0-28607 GCA_024733675.1 Psilopsiagon aymara | reverse complement strand
AAACTGAATTCTTCAGAGTAGTGTGGGGTTGAGGTAATGCTCCATAGGGAAAGCAGAGAGGGCTCAGGCACAGGGCACCTCTTCTGCGGGTGGTTGCTGATTTCCCTGGCACGTTTAGTTCACCTGTTTGTCTCCTACAAAGAATGTGTTCTGCAGTCTCCTTGTTTTATTTATGCAAAATAATGATGCCTCATCTCGCCTCACATTGAAGTTAATGCGAAAGTGCTGCTGATGTTGGTTCCACGTGGGATCAGGGACATAGCAGGGCATTTTAAAGAGACAGGTTCTCTTTTCCTAGGGTTATCATCACCTCTGCAGAGGTGATGCCTCTAGCAGAGGGATGGTTCGTTGTTTATTTTTGTAATGGAAAGGTGTCAAATCGGCCCTGGTCTGATAAATTAAGACAGGATAATAGGGGAAAACGTGCAGACTCGTTTGGATCAAAGCAATTCTTTTGTGTGTAGCAGGTCTTCGGGGGAGTTTTCTTGTGTGTCAATTAAAATGCTGCGTTTTGGAGAGCGTGGGTTTTTTTTTGAATGGGTGTTGCAGAAATGAAATGGTCTCAGGTTGTTTAATATTAAAACCTAGTGCTGTTCTGCTGGCTATGAACTCCCAGGGAGGAGACCTGTGTGCACAGGGCAGTTTCACAGACATTTTGCAGAAGTTGTGAAGTGCGTTATTTTTACTTTGAATAAGTTCAGTTTTGTTGGGGACACCTGAGTTTGTTGAAAAGTATTGTGAAGCTTGTTCTATACTTAAACTTTCTGAACAGTCCCAAAAGGTTTGGAAAATGGTGAAAATAACTGCAGGTTTTAATTGGCCAAAGCAGGGGCTTTTTACAAGTACACCTTAGCTGTGTAATTATAACATCACTTGGAAGAGTTGCCTCTGGCTTTGTTTTAAAAAAGAAAAATCATCCTAACTGCAGTCTAGTTTCATGTATATGTGTGCATGTGTGTGTGCACGCATGCTTTTAGCATGGGTTCGGGCTGGTACAGTTTTTTTGCTTGGTTTTTAACTTCTAAATGTTTGACTGTAATGATGTGAAATGCTTTGCTCTTCCCCATGTATTTTAATTTTTACAGAAATGTTCTATTTAAGAAACTTGCTTCTTAACATGACAATTCGATATCTTTCTGTGGAGTTACGGTGTTTCTTTTACACATGCCTTGTTTTTGTAGTCTTTGTATTTAATTCTAGATAAAAAAATTGAATAGAGGTATGTGGTTCTCAAGAGGGAAGATGGAGTGCTGAACTTGTAGGGAGGCAATTTCAGCAAATGGTTTTTTTTGAACTTGTGAAAGTTGAGTGTCAGTTGTGATAGCTCTCTGTATTGAATAGCATGTGTTCACAAATTATCTGTACCTTTTCTGCAAGTGTGACCAGAGAAGCTGTTACATAGTAGTTGTTGACTGGGATAGTCTTGTGGTTAGAGATTTTGGAAGAAATTTCAAAGTTTTCCAGTGACTCACAGTTGTGAAAATTAAATCACATTAGCTACTCTTAGGCTAGAAAAAAAGGTTCATTAAGGAAGACAGATTAATCAGTTTGTATAAAAGAATGAAACTGAACATTTTTTCAAAGCTGATATTTATGGTTTAGAGATCTCTTTTATAGTTAAAAAGAATTCATACTTCAAATTTCCTTTCCAAATATTTCTTACAGTGATCTCTTCTTTTTATTGACTGAAGTAACATTATCCTGAAATGCATAGAAATTTGATAAATTAATAGCAGCACACCATGTGCTGATGTTTTTGATGTACCAGGGTAGGTAGATACTAGTAGATGCGCAGAACTAACTTTATTAATAAACTAGTTAATGGTACTGAGAGCAGTATTTAAGAACTACTCAAATGCTGTGTTTGCGACCATCAGTGTTAAGTCTTTAATGCGCTACTACATTTTTACTTAATTAAGAGCTTCTAAATCATTAATATTGTAATGCTGAAAAAAGGCAGAAAGCACATGTTGTGGAGTATCTTTCTTGACTTACAGTTATGTGTTACAAAGTAAATTCAGGGTATCCAACCATAGTATAAAATTCAGGACATAGGGAGGAGGAAGAGGAAAGGGTGTTCTCACAGAATTTGATACTCTCCTGAACTGGGTTTAATTTTAAGGTGTAATCCAGATGGGGGTAATAATAGCAGAAGGTAAATGTTGTTTAGGATTGTTTTTTACAAACTTACTCCCTTTTTTGTAGAAAACTGAATTATTCTTGCAGGGATGATAAGATGTTTAATAAAATCAGAAGTAACTTTCAAAGTTTCTTTACTTCTAAGAGTTAAGCTAATCATCTGTATTATATGTTGCTTTGATTCTATACATTGTTCATTATTATTTTTTTCAAGATTTTCTAAAATCTTAACACCTGGGGAAGCAAATATTGTGGGTTGTTGCTGCCAAAGTTACCATACTTTTTGTAGGTAAACTAGGGAGTTATGAATGTATTAAAATCCCTTTTAGATGCTTACCAGTCCTATTCAATAATGTTTTAAAGTTAATAACTATGGTATTCTGCAACAGTACAGCAAACACAGAAATCTAAACTGACACGCATTCATCTTTTCTTGAATGCTTAGTTCAAGTGTGTCTCTTGGTGTGTACTTTATATTTAGTAATTGTCCTGAAAAATGAGGTTCCCAGTGTAGAACTTTGAGACTTAAATTAAGAAGCGTTTTGAAAAAGTTTGTATAATTCCAAAAGCCACTGCATACAAAGTGCAGGCATTTCTAATGGTTGTCCATCTCTGCAGCTAGTCAGTCAAAATGGTGCCCTTAAGTCTCCTCCTTTCAGTGTAGTGCAAGTGTTTTAAAATTAAGGGTTAAAGAGGGCACTGCTCATCTTCTAAATAAACCACTGCTTGTAACTGTTGTGGTTATTTTGTTAAAAGAGGTGTTTTACTTCAGAGTCTAAAGCATAAGTTTTTAAACTTTTGTATCTAGGATCTCTTACATATTTAAAACCAGGTTTTGTCAGAAAGTACATTTTGGGAGGGTTCTTGAACAAGTTTATCTGTTTACAAAGGGGAGATACTCTGGAAAATGTGAAATATGTTAGAGCAATTAGACCATTCTCAAATCAGTGTAGAGTTAAAAGGAGCTGGTAGCCACCACCACCAATGTGAGAGAGCACTTGTTTTCAAGGAGGTACTCTCCAAGTACCTGCTACTAGTGAGGATTTAGCTTACATTGCTTTGGAAAGAAATGTGCAGTGTCTATCCACTGAACTGTTAAGCATCTTTAATCAATTAACAAACATTTAGGTAGTCTTAAAAAACTATTTAAAAATAATTTATATATTAGAACAAAGTAACATTTTATTTTGTTCGAAAGTAAAATGTTTAAATTTCTGAAGTGTAAGGTATTTTTTTTTCATTTATCTGAAGATCTGCTTAGAGCTTTGTGGTTTTTTCCTGCTAATAAAATAATCACATATAGAATTTAAGTAAATTTATATTCATTTTTAAATTGTATGAACTTGTAATTTGAATGTGGAAAATCGATTAACTATCAATATAATCACTTATACAGCTGCCTATATTTTATTTTTAATTTTTCAAGGAATATAAGGACCCTTTATCTGAAACTCAATAGATTGCAGTTACCAATGCATTTTAAATGAACTGTTGTCCACCAGACATCAAATGTGAAAAGTTCTAATTGTAAGCAGGTTACGAAAGCCTAATATTGAACAGAACTGGTCACCATTACTGCAAGTTCAGTTTTACTTTTATTTAGACTGGCTTGTTTAAGTGTTTTTTGTCTACTTCAGTATCAGTGATCACCTGTTACTGTCTCATCTTAGAAGGATGAGTTAGCAGAAATAGACAGAATTAGATGGGAGGGTTAATTTTTTTACAAGATATAGCATGTTTTTAAAAGCAGTTATGTGATCATAGTTATGCAGTATGGGGCCTTCTCATAGGATATATTAAAATTGTTAATATTTAAGTGGACCCTGAATCTCTGGTAAACAGTTACTGTAGGATCACGGCATTAAAATTAATCACTATACATAGCAGGGTTTTGAGAAGACTGCGTAAGTACATACTTAACAGTAAAAGAAGGAAAGTTTATACAGTTATTCTCACGTTGAAGGAATAAATCAATTCCTATTATAGCCACCTTTGTAATAACTTCTGTCCCTTTCCTAATTCACTGTCTGTTCAGAGTGTAGAGATACCTTGTCAAATACATTAAAATATATGGCCAGAGCAATGGGCTATTTTGTGCATGTCCAACTATGGTGGTTTTAACAGACTACAGGGGGACACAAAGAAAAGTAGGATGTGGCCCAGTTTGCATAATTTTATTTCATTTATTTAAAGGAAAGACGAAAACCAAACAAACTAAAGACCAAAACACACACACACACACCCCCAACAAACAGGTCTGAACTAGTATAAAACAAAAAAGTGAGATAGACAAAACAAATGTATGTAGACAACTGTGGCTGTAAAGCACAGAACAGTAACTCAAAAGCTCTGAAGTAAAATAGCTCAAATCAGCTTTGAGAAGTCAGATGGGAATCGGGAAAGTAAAGCCTAGAACTACCATCAGATGCAATTAAGAAATAACTATGTAAAGGAACTTGGAAAAATGCAGAAAGTGTCTGTTACAGAGAACTGAATTGCTATAATCTTCTTTTGCACTTAATGTGCTAAATTCCTCTCTTAATGGAGAATATCCCTAGAAATCAGATTAGAAAGTATATAAAGGGAATTATTTGTCAAAGTTGTTTTTTTACTAAGGTTAGGATAACTAATAATAATCTAACAATAATCTCTTCCCTATTATGTAAATAATAGTTCATTTGATATCATTTCACTGTGCAGATTGCACACGGACTTACATATGGTACAGGTAATTTACCTGGTAGCCTGATGATGTGTATCACTGACTTTAAGCCTAAAAGCTTTTCTTTACGGCTGTGGGTCACGTTATGCTTTGGAGACTGTCAAATCTGAAGTATTTCTCATGAAACAAGATGTAGATGGTTGATTTTGTCTTCTGCATGTTTTCTGTGAATTGCCAAGTAATCAAAAAGCAAGAATGTCAGAAAACTTATCTTCCCTGTTCATTTATTATGTGCTTGTATACTGCAGGATATCAGATTTACTAGTGTATGAGTTCTCTAAAAAGCCCTGCAAATCATCTGATTCTGAATTAATGAGATCTTATTACATTAAATGTTTGAGCAGCAGAAAGACCATATGTATGCAAATCAGATTTACTGTCCCAAGTGTTTCTCACTTCAAATAGAACTGTCTGTTGCATGGTTCCCGTATTTCTCATGGATGTTACATTTATACATAATACAGATATACACACACCCCTTTTGAGGTAACATCTGGCTGTTTAGGGACAGCGTTATGTCTTTGCAATAGGATTTTTTTTGTATGTTTTTCTTGGTCGCTTGGGTTTTTGTTGGTGGTGGTTATTTTTTATTTATTTTTTTTTTTAAAGAGACCTGTTGAAGGAAAAGCAGAAAGAGAGATTCTGGCAGCTCACTATTAAATTTCAGTCAAGCCTGTATAGTTAATAATAAAACATTTACAAGTTTGTAAATGTTAAGTTTCTTCAAACTCTTACTGTCATGTGTGGAATTTTCATTTGTACTAATTGTGCATTTACTACAGCTGCCTACATGCAAGCCTTAATACTGTATTTGCCACATGGAAGTATAGATATAATATATGTAAAAGTAGAAATTGCCTACAGCTGTTCGTAGGTTTTCATAAGATGATACACTGCAAAGGTGTGAATTTGTGGTGCTAGCTACCAGCTACTGGTTCTCTTGCCCTCACAAATACTTCATGAAGAGTGACTATGAAACTAAAATAAAACTCCTGTCAGGGTTTTATGCTGCATTTAAAAGCTAAATATGGACATTGTTCAAGCTTATTGTGGTCAATACATGCAGAATTTGTTTTATCTTAAGACGCTAGGAAATGGTGAGCCACGTAGCTTAGAGAAGAGCTTAGACATAGCTGATAACAGTAAATGCCAATTAATTGCAATCTGTAAAATTTTTTTCCTCTGTAACTTGACAGTTTACTTTTGTTCTTTTGAATACTGAGATTGTGTTTAGACTTACCACTTCTAATTATACCCCAGCACAAATATATAGCTTATGGCTATATTTTAATCAGTTTCAGAAAAAGTCATAAAAATATTATTGCATCTGTCAAGGGATGGTGTTGCTACATGCTATTTTAAATGGTGTTTAAGTACAGTTATAAGCATACCAGTACAGTGAAATCAGCTCTGTTCCTAAACAGTGAAGTTGTATTATTTGTTACTTAAAAAGTTAACCGGGAATCATAATATGTTAATTATCCTAATTATTCAGGCTGGGTTTAATATGTGTTGAAATTGCTTAAAAAAGTATGCATGAAATATTTATATCAAGCTCATTTAATTTCTCATTAGTTGTAAAATGTACTGTTTTCCCTGTTGTAACTTTAAAGGGGTTTTGTCTTAGCTGGATGAGTGTATCCTTTTCTTTTGGATACACTTGTTCCTGGACCCAGCAGTTCTTTCACTTATTTAAACCCTTTTCATTCCCTTAAAATGTATTTGTATTTCATTAAGTGTTGGTCGTGATAATTTTTGTACTAGAAAAAATGTGCTGAGAGGTACTGTGGAATTATCTTGTGCTGATGATGCTACAAGTATAAAAACTCTGTGTAGAATAACATGGGAAACTCAAATGTAATGGTATTTAGATGATAGGAATAGTCCCAAACTGGCTGAATGTTAAAATAGCCTATGAGGAAAAGATGTCGGGTTTGCAGCCTTGTTGCGTTAATCAAATATGAGGTATCACTATTCCTCATAAGAAATACTCAAACACACTCCTAGCATCAATTGCTGTAGAAGGCAAACAGAGATCTAGATTACACTTTCAGAAATGATAAACTATGAAATAGGTTTTGGAGGGAGAAATGAATGTAGAGATCTCCTCTGTAATATAATATCTTACTTTTGAAAACTTGACCACTTAGAATATTTGAGAATGTAATTCAAGTCCATCTTGAGTAACACATTTTGGTTTCTAGTACAGTTTTTTATCTATGCATCATGTAAACCAAACTTCTTACTCTTCAGTATATTTAAATATTTTTACTGAAAAGGAAGTGCATTTAAAGCAGTTTTTAACTGCATTGATTACCCATTCATTTGGTTGGAGTAGAAAGGTGCTTTAGTTTGGCAAGGTTGAATATGTATTGTTATTTTCTATTTTTCTGCAGTTTGCCTAATAAAAATATTGAGCATAAAAGGAGACTGGATCTTTCTTCAAGCCCTGAGTGAAAAGGGAGGTTTGGTCAGGAAGGGGCTCTAATGACTTAAATCACTGCCCCTCAATCTCAAAATATTTAAATCCTAAGAATTTGTGATTTTGGCTGCACGGTAATGTTGCAGCCTCGAAACTGATAATACATTCACTTATCTTGAGATGAGCACCACAATTCTTCATTAGGCAGGTCAAATTCCCCAAAGTTTTGTCTGAATAAGTACTAGAGTACTGTGCTTCGTGTTCCAGTTATCAGGAATCAAGGACTAGAAAATCAACCCTGAGCAAACCCTCAAAGATTTCAAAGATGTCCTAAACCTCTCCTATTCCTTAATAGTTTTAGTTGTTAAAATGTGGTTTAAGGTCAAATAACCCTTTCTGTTAAGCATCCAACATTTATCATAAAGGAGGTAGTTTGATATTTGGTGGTAGTTTTAGCACAAAGATTTTATGTGGGTAGCTTAACAAAAAACCTTGAAGGCAGTCAGAAATTTGCTCTCAGGTTGCAAGTGCTCTGTAACTGTTACCTGAAGTAGTACTTGAATCACTTTTGTTTCATTGAGATACTGAGATAGTTTCATTATTAATTCTTCCTTTCCCAATGTACATAAAAATTCACCACCACTTTTTCTGCTGACAGTGGTCTGAGGATTATCCATCCATGTATCTCCCTCTCCAAGTCTTTTGTAACTTTGGCCTTTGTATGAAGATTGAGAGGTCTAGCGAATGGAGATCATAATGTATTTCGTCCCTCATATGAATGAACTTAGCAATTTCCTTAATTCGTGATGTGTTTTGGTGTTTGGAGGTACATCTGAGAGAGTATGTAGTCAAAAATACGTATACTCCCTGCCTGTGAATGGCAGAGATCAGGCCTGAAGAGCCTGAGTATTCTATCTTCTTGCTTTGGGTATTTTTAGACTTGTTATGTGATGATAAAAATGTTTGGTTGGTTCGTTGGTTTTGGTTGGTTGTTGTTTTTTCCCTGCCACTTCTTGCATTCATCAGTTGTTTAGGAATTCCATTTCTTGGTATTTTTTGAGTATGTTGTAGTGGCTGGCAAAGTTTTTAAAATCACCTGAACTACAGAATTTGTAGGTGGAAGACAGAAACTTTGTTTCCCTATCTGATCTTGACCAGATTATTTAAAAGTTCCCTTGGCCTCTTTCAACAGTGGTTTGCTATAAATCAGAACAATTTAAATTGATCAGACTGTCAATAAAAATGCATGTCCTGGGTCCTTCTGGCAAAGCTCATTGAAGTCCAGTTGGATGCTGACAGCTCTTTTCACTGTGACCTTCAGGGTATGCAGCCTGTACTTCATGCTTTCCAAATATCTCATTTCCATCTATCTAATTCTGGGTGGGTCATTAGTAAATCTACAGTAATAACTGTATAGTCTGCACTGCTAACATTTTAAGCCTGTCTCAGAATGAAATCTGTGTTAAAGTGGAAATGTTTCTTAGGGAGTGAGTGGTATTTCCCCATCTATTTGTTTCTTGGTGTTTTGTTTTACTGTAACGTGTGTTTGAGATTGTTTCAGATAGCATTCATGAAAAGGGTGGATCTTTCAGGTTGTCAAGGATCGAGGTGCTCAGGGTTGGGGTTTTTATAGGTTGAAACCAGTAATTTTTTTAACATTATTTGGAAACTGCTGGTCATTGAGGGTACATCATGGAACAGTAGAGTCATGTCCCTCGCAGCAGGAGATGCGGCTTAATGATGGAACTGCAGTGTCCTAAATGTGGAAGGGGTAGACCTGCAGTGAAGGACTGGTCTTTTTCTGCTGTGTGAACAGGGAACTGCTTTACTCTGACTTTAACAAATAAATCAATTATTTGGAATAAGATCCTTCCTTCACTCGCTGACATGTTCATTTTTTCCTTCACTGTCAGAAATGAGCATTTCAGGATGATTTTTACAAGTCTGTCAACTTGAAAGGGCAATCAGTGTAACCACATATGAAGTCAGAGTGTTTGAAAAGAACAAAAATCCTTTTATTAAAGATCTTGGAAAAATATTTACATGTCTAGAAAGCAGAGACAAATACTATGCTAATCTGATGATGCTTTATAACTAAGTAAATAGTACATGGATATCTGTCTTGGGAGATTCATTTAATAATAGCTTGGGTCTGTCAGAGAATGTGTGTTGTATTAATATGTTTATGAAAATAATACATAACCTTTCTTTATAGGAATGGAGTTTTCAGTAAAAAAAAAAAAAGAACTTGATCAAAAGAAAACAGAAAAAAAAAAAAAATGCTTTGTCCATGTACATCCATATTTTCTTTTGTGGTGTAAAGGTTAGGTACCTGGGCATGCATAGGTATTCAGGAGCCTGCCATAATTATTCCTGTGAGCTGTACAAACACCAGATTCTTCTACTACATGCAGATAGTGCATTCTAAAGTGCTTTCTAAGGTTAGTGAGTTTGTTGGTTTTGTGAGTTTGAATTTAGGATTAAAAGTGATACATAGAGAAATGGTATGGTACTGTTGTAGCAGCACAAGTATTTTAGTCCAGTGTTGGAAGGGTACATTATAAAACCTGAATGTAAATATTACATGGAGTGAACTTACTGGTAATGTGGGTTGTACCTAAGAAAACAACTGTTTTGTTTTGTTGGAATTACTCTTTCCCTCTGGTGTATTTGCCTTTAATTGAATTCTGCTCCATAATTTTTTTTCTTCCCCTTGTTATTTGCACGGAATTGTGTTCATGCTTTTTTCTCCAAACAAGTAGAAATAGCATTGTACTCCTGCTGGGATGATTATGCATAACACCTCTGACTCAGCAAATCAAAAGTTATGTTTATTGGAAAACAGAATTAACATCTTATACTTTTTTCCTAAGACCACTTAAAAATAGCTTTGTCCAAAGAGATTATGCTTTTAATGTTAATCCACTAAGCAATCATACATCATTCTGTAGGCAGTGTTTTTGTTCCAGGCAGCTACCTCTTACTGGAGTCCATCTGAAAGGTTTCAGGTTATCACAGAAAAATACTCATAAGCTCAAATTCTTGAGGAGAGAGGTTTCTTTAATAGAATGCACAATACATGCATTATCAAATTGCATCCTTTTTTCCAAGAATTGTTTTACATGTCAGTATGGTTTGGCCTGCTTTAAGGCATTCTGGTTATTCGAGACAAATTGTTGATTAAAAATGGCATATGCAAAAACCTTTTCTCAGTGTGTGTAGAGTAGCAATTCCTAATTTTGATGTAGAATACTATGTTGTGATAGCCAAATACCTGAGTGGAATGCTGTACTGATTGTAGGACAGATAGAGTAAAGGAGGATAAGAATTTATGCCAGCTGGATTGGAAACTCTGAAGTTCAACTGCATGAGTAGTTTCAGTTGCTAATCTTGCCACATGTTCTTCTGCCACTTTGTTTTCTGAAATTGCATTTTCCTCAGTCAATGTTTATGATTGCATACTGTCACTGTATAATGTGTCACATGAACATGGGAATCAGCAATACTGACTTGGCTGAAAATTCTCTGAAGTGCAAAAAATACAACAGAAAAATGTAGTTCTGCCTTATCTTTTGATTTCAGAAATCTTCTATGTTACTTGTAAGAACAGTAGATATGTATGTGTCGGCCTGAAGTTTGACTGTAGGTTGACTGCCACTGAGCATCGTTGACTACTTTTTAATACCTATTTTTTAGGTATTAAATACCAGTACAAGGAATTTGCTTCTATTTGCAAGTTGAATTAGGGTGTAAAGTTTGCTGAAACAGCTTAGAAATAGCCATTTTCATTTATTGCTACAAATGCTGATTCGGAATGGTACAGCATAAATGAAAACTTTAGTTGTTACTACTTGATACTATTTTGGTGAGTTATGGAGCTGCATTTAATGTTATCTGACAGATTAGAGTGTTTAACTTGAAAAAGTGCTGCTGCTCGACTGGTGAGTTGGGACGTTGCCTACTATGATTTTCTACTGGCAAGAAGTCTGTAAAGACCATTTTAAGGCAAGCTTGGTTGTGCTTGAAACTGATAGAGTTAGGTAAGGTTTGACAAGCTGCTTTCTTCTTTAGGGACACTAAACACCTTTTGTAATTTGTGGGCCAAGGTATTTTTGAACTGGAGAAGTGTGTTTCATATAATCTAAAAGAACCCTTGGTTTTGGTGGCATTAACCCTGTACCTTGAAGTATGATGTGTGGGCTTTTTGTTACACTGGTGGTCTAAACACCCAATTGCCATAATACGAGCATAGTACATTGTATTGTTGATAATTTCCATATTCAACTATCTGCAAAGAACAGTGCCATAATAAACCACAGGGAAAATACGGGAAAGAGTGCAATACAGAGCAAAATGAAGCACTATAGGGCCTACACTGAGGGTGCAGTGACAGTCCGCAGAAGATTACCCTCACAGTGTTTTGCTGTAAAGCTGTGTGCTGTTTGGATGTGATAGCATTTCCTACGTACTGCCTGTAGATTATGTTAATAAATAAAGTTATTTTCCACGAGGAGATTTAAGTATCAGTAGACAGAAGTCTGCATAAAAGTAGCTGTGCCATTCTCTCTGTAAATTGTTTTAAAATAGACTGTTGAAGAAGGTGCTGTTCCAAACAGTCACAGTTTAAAATCCTGATAAGGAAGGAATTGTAAAGTGTTTTGTTCCGAAGCTGTATGCTGAATTGTCCTGGCAGATAGAGTTCCTCATTCTTTCAGGGCTGGATTTTCACTAAGGAATTATGAAGTTACCTACATTTGAACTGACTCCTGAAGTTAACCTAGCTGGAGTGAAAATGATAATGCTAAAAACTGATACATAAATCACTTTTTGGAGCTGGTTTTTTAACTGCATTAGTGAAAAATTCATTCTTTGACTCACCGGTTTAAATTAAAAAAAACCCACAAAAACAAAGCAAAGGCAAAAAACCACCGAGAACAGTGTGTGATTAGGATAGGGTATTACTCAATTTATATGTATGACCAGTGCAGAAGCAGAGAATGTCTCTAAATTCAGCAAGTGGTGTGTGTTGCTCTAAAGGCAGCAAGTGACTCATGTGACTATCTTAGCAGCTGGGCAGCAAGATTAGAGAGCTACTATGTACACATTCCCTTACTGAGGGGTCCAAGCTATTGCTAAATGAAGTTGTATTCCTGCCAACAACTGAATAACGGGCATAAGAAAATATAGTAAATGAGTGTGTCATCAGGTTAGTGCAGTAGTTCAGGCAGTTACTAAACTGAAGGAAAAAACCAAACCAACAGACAACCAACCAAAACCCAAAACTTTTAACTTTTCCAAGATTCATATTTGAAAGATTTTTTTGTCCTTTCTCCGATGATTCGAACTTCATATGAGATTACATGTTAATTAGCCCTTTCAATTTGCAATTTTCAAAAATCATCTTGAAAGGGTTGTTTCTGACACCACAGGGAAAAAAATAAGAATGTGAGTGAAGAATCTTATTCCAGAGAACTCACTCATTTATTTGTAAAAGTACTAAAAATATGCTTGTATCATGAAGTATCTTGATTTGAACCGAAATTGGCAAAGCGTATACTTCTTGGTCGCTTGCTAATTTGAAGACTTATTCATGATGTTATTCCTCATGTATTTCCTAATTGTAAAGACAAATTGGAACAAACTTCACGAATTCTTAAGTTTTCCTGGCATGCCAGTATGGATTAATGGAATATGTATTCTTTCTACTTTTTTAATGTTTCCCTAATATGATGATTTTTTTTAACTGGGATACTTGCTTTTCTTGAGAAAGTGGCTAAACCCTTGTGAGTGCTTTGTCCTTTATATAGATGTATTTACAGTTACGTATTGATATTTCTGCTGTTATTTATGGATTTATACTCAGAAGTGTCACCCTGTCAAACATCTCCTTAAGACTAACCCTCATAGAGAACTCAGTTGTGAGGACCAGAAGGCATAACGCTTTACAGTTGCAATCAAGTAAATTGATGCAGAAATCGGGAAGACATAAATATGAAGCTCCTTAGGGCTATTTTTAGTGTCAGCTCTCAGACCATAATTATATTTTAAAGATGAGTATGCATTTGCCGAAGCGAAACTTTTAAATATAAAAAGCCAAGACAGATGATAAATTCCTTATAGTAAAGAGGATCAGAAGAGTGTGTGTTCTTAGCCGTCATCACTGCATCCTGTTACCCTCAAAAAGATAAACTGGTTTTGATTTTTCTGCTTCAGATTATCTGGATTTCTGCTTTCTCTCTTTTCCTGCCTAGTAGTGACTTGTTATGCATTCAAAGTTTGTGCGGTTTTTCCTCAACAGCGCCTTTTATTTATATCTCTAAGAAAAAAAGAAAGGAAAACGTAAAATGAGTTGTCCAGAGATACCAGTGTAGGTGAAAATTACCTTCTCAAGGTGGACCATCACTTCAATAATACTTCAAGACACCTTGTTGATCTGGCCCTTTTAGTTTTGCATGTGTTTAGGATTCTGCATCATCAAATCTCTAATTGTTTAGTATTTTGAAATATTTGATTTATAGGAAATGTTCAGTTTGGTTTTTATTTTGATTCATCCTCTCATGAATGTTTCATTACTATTTTTTTAAGTATATCATTTCCTTGTACCAGATTGCTTTTGTACTCTGCTTTCATAATTTTTCAGTCACATATTACTCATCAGTTGCAAAAGAAAAATGTTTGTGTGCTTATTTCTGCACAGTCTGATGTTGCTCTGTGACACAGGGGCAGTAGAAAACAGAGTGGATTTCTGTATTGATAAGTAGTTTATAGATAAAGCACTAGCAGATTGTGGCCAAGGACATACCTGCAAAATATGTTGATCCTCTAACTATTTGAATGCTTCAGTGGATTCCTGCGTGCTATTCTTAACGCATTCCTTGAGATGAACCGTCAGAAATGTTCATGTGCCAGCAGAGTTTCAGGTCTTGAGTCTTGCTGCACTATGTTACATGCTGCAGCAGCTTCCTGGGCTCAGACTTGTCCTCCACAGGGAAGAACTCTGCCATAATGCAGGTTGTGTTGAGCTGCTTCCCTTTCTTCTGCAACATACTCGTGTTTGTTTAGAGCACCTTTTGCACAGCTGGAAGAATTGTATAAAATAAACAGCTGTCCCAAGGGGATATTTGCGGGAACTTGGACTTTGGCTTGTTTGTTCTTTTCAGAATTACGCCCAAAATTTCTTAGCCACAAATTGGTGCTGCTCCACTAAACCCAAGAGGGAAGTATCTTCACATGGATTCAAAGGAGGAAAACTCCTAAGCTACCTCTATGAAAATAATACAGTCTTTTATTTAATAAATTTCTTTTCAAAGTGGCTGAGGAGATATGTCATATTTGTGTGACTTGTAGGCAGGAATGGCTTAAGAAAGGAATAGGAAAAATTCTTGTTTTATATAGTCCTCCCCTTTTCCCTCATGCCATTCTGTTATCAGGATGGGGAATTATGGTGATATTTGCTTCTTAGGGTTGTTGGAAAATCACCGATATTTTGAAGGAAGTTGAGGTGCTGTTTCTGATGCTGCTTCTGTCCTTCTGATGAGAGTTTCACAGTGTTGCTGTGGTGGTGTGTGCCACCTGCCCAGTATGATTTCCTTTGGCAGGAAGACCTACAGCTAAGAAGAAAAGAAATGGTTTGGGGAAAATTGGTGGCTCTTTTTTTATGAAGCTCAGCCTGTGCTCTCAGACAGCGTTTCTTAGGGCTAGAGTTGCAGTCTCACTGCTTTGCTTGTGCTGGGAAGGCCTGGCAAGTTGGCTGGAAGATGTAAGTTGATCATGAGTGACTCTTCAGTTCTTCAGTTTCAGATGTGATTTTGGTATTTGGCTCTCTAAGGAGTGATGAGCTTCCCAGTGATCTGAGAGAACTGCAGTAGCCTTTGGAAAGAGAGAGATCTTGGTTCTGGTGTCCTCTGAGAAAGCAAGCCTTCTGGGGCAAGCTGAAAAGTAAAGCATGGGAAGGATCGGAGCCTAGATAACTGAAGCACTCTTCTCCAGTAACTATAGATACTGTGGTCTTTCACAGGAGAGCAGTAGAGAGGAAGAATGTTTGTTTCTAAGCACTGATGACTGGGTAAGAATAAATAGAACGAAAGGAGGCTTTTGGAGTTGTGTTGCTTTGTTCATGTCTTAAAAAAAAAAAAAAGTAGCATCCATTTTTAGGATTCAGTGTACTAGAGGCTGAAAAGAAAAACAGAGCAGCCATCAGCCCTTCCCAGACAAGCTTACAGTGTTACTTGAAGGAGGAGGACTGAGACAAATGGAATGGAAAGTGGGGAAAAGCAGTTAAAGTACTTGTGGTTGCATATATGCACCCTGTTTAAGTTTGTTTTAATATATCAACGGCAGCTGACGCTACAGATTTTAAATAAAATAGTAAATTCAGCTGCCCCTCATTTACACAAAGCCAAACTATGTTCCTCTCAGTCATCACAATGGGCACTCCTATGCTGTCCTGCTTTTCAGGCCCTGTATCACTGAAGGCAAATACCCAGTGGGATGCTAGTTCTCGGAGCTGTATGTATCCTGCAGATGGGAGTTCACAAGCCAGTTTGCTGGCTGGAAACTTATACATGGATTTTGACAATGGAACATATTTATACTGAGTTCTGGTATGCTCCCTAGCACGTTTGGTGTTTTGCCTCAGGCTCTGGATACTGTGAGAAATCCTGCCCTACAGCCGCAGTCCATACCCTAGTGAAACACCCAGCTGCTTGTACATAGCTTCTCACCCTTGCGATGGAGGGACAGTACTTGCCCAGCCTTCATCATGACACTTGTACTGTAAGCACCTGGATACCAAACCCTGCAGCGCATACACAGGATAAAATACAGAGTGAGAATGAAGTAAATGGATCTTGTGAGGTTTTTTTTCTGAGGATTATTTTTTTTTAAGAATCAAGTTTCTAAGGCTTTTTTTTTTTTTTTTTTTGAGAACCTGTTTTGAGATTCATAGGCAGAGTTTTCAATACCGTTGTCTTCATAATCTGTTTAGAATGCAACTTTCACTGCTTTCCACTGCAGCTGCAGGCACTAAGTATTTCTGCAAATCGCTCCTTCTAGACCCATGCCAAGGACCTGGAAAATTAATGGCCTCTTCTGTAGCATTCATTTTAAGTGGCACAGAGATCTCTAGTAGAATCTGAGTCCTGTAGGACAATGTTCAATTATCTGACTCAGAAGATTGGTTTCTGAATGACTGAAGGGCTTGTGGGATAAGTAGTCAAGAAATTGGCCTAATTTGGGTAGAGTTCACAGAAATGACGGCTTTACCACTATCCCCATGTTAATTTCAAGTCTCCGTACCAAAGGACAGGGGTTCAGAACTCTAGGAATATGAAAGACCTGCCAGAAGCTTTTAACAGAGGCGAAACTTTTTTTACATTAACCTTTACTTTTTGAAATGGCTGTACTGGTTTGAATGAAGAAAAAGTGAAGAAACAAAACACTGAAGCAGACACTAACTTGTAAAATTTCTGCCCAAACAATGGCAGTTTGGCAAAGTCATGATTTTTCTTATGTAGAGGAGTTTGTCTTACAATGGCAAGTGTTTGGCGGCATGGTGAAATGTGATCCTACTCATTCTGCCAGTAGTAAAATGTGCTGGATTTGAGTTAGCATTTGGTACCTACTGACAGCCGCGTTGGCTGTTGTACATGTTAACAGAGGAATTGTCCTGCTTTCAGATCAGGAGCTGTTAGAGAACTGTTATCACAGGTCTTACCAGCCAAATCTAGGCCTTGACATGACAAATACTGCTTTCAGTCAACCTGATACATGCTAATCAAATTCTGTGTTTGCATTTTATACAATAAGAATAATTACATTTGTGTGTGTATCAAAGCCTTGTGTTCTGTTTCTGGCAGCGGCAAAACTAAAGGTGTGACAGGTGCAGAAGCAGGGCAAGCATATCTGGCTGGCTTGCTCAAAGTATTCTTCTGATCTTCAATAATTCGCTTGTCAGAGGCTTCCTGAGCCAGACAGGGTGGGTTTGTATTTACTAACCTTTAATGGACTTTTTCCATAACTACTTACTGTGACCTCTAGAGCCTTTGTAAACTCTTAAGTGTCTAACCACCCTGCTGCAAAGAGTTCCACAGCAGAAGCATGTGAAGAACAGTACATTTCCTTCTTGTCATCTCATTTCACGTCTCCAGCTCACTTATTGGAAGAGGCAGTAACTACCAGTCTGTTCAGCTTCACCTGTCTGTCTGTAACCACTTCAGGTATGCCTGCATGCCATTCAGTTGCATCTCCTGTATCTACATGTGTATTCACTCCTTCAGAGAACTCCACTTGCTTTACAGAGCTTGATTTAATTTTCCAAGATTTGTTGCCTTTTCACCAATATGTGTGTTTGTTCATGTGTCCTCCTACCACCCCTGCTGTTACTCAAGTTTATGCTCACTTGCCTGATGTAGATGTCAAGCTTACTCTAGTACTTTGGACGTTGGGAATTGTTAGGAAAGCAATAAAAATGGCAGAAATCTGTGGTGTGTCTGTCTCCTGAGTACTGTTCAAAAGATAGATGTCAAATGGCAAAAATACAGGACAAGGCAATGAATATGAGAATAAGTAGTGAAATGGCTTCCATGGAAGGAAGGGCTAAGTGGCCTGATAAGAGACTACAAAAGGGAGGCTACAATAGAGGTTTCATGTTGCATACAGGATCAGAAAAGAATTGTGAGTGGCATAGCTGGGATAAAGAGGGAGCAAAATCATTAGCTGAGAGGAAAGAGAAATAATGGGAGATGGGTTCAGAACAAGCTGAAAGAAAGCAGTTGTTAATAAAATGTGAAATTCAGCTGTGGAACTCCTTGCCATGGGGTGGCGTGAGTTAAAAAGCTCACATGGGCACAAGAGGGGCCTGCCAAATTAGTGTCTGAGCTTGGGAAGTCCCTAAATCACAAATGGTGATGCTACCCAAAATACTGCATGCTTGCCTCCCTCATGATCTGCTGTTGGCTGGTACTGGAGCAAGGATGCTGGGCTGTATGGGCTTCTGCTCTGACCTGCTAGGACCATCATTGTGTTCCGATGAGTATGCAAGCACCCAGAACTGGAACAAATCACCCAGAACTGGAACGAATCACCCTGCCTGAGCCAGATGCCTTACTGACACAGAAGCCATGTCTGTCTCTGTGAACCTATATAGATTCACTTGCAACCTAGTTACATTTTTTTCCTCTAATCACATCCCTGTCTTCTGACATGTAAATTTAAAGCCAGTGTTTGGTTGCTTAGGAACCCCTTTAATTTCCAGCCTGAAGTTACTTTCAGTAAGCTTACTCTTTATGCCAGCCCTGCTGATTGTCTCATTGGCATACTTAAGACTTTTTTTCCTTCTGGTCCATGTTTTTTGTGCTATCCCAGACAAATTTTTGAAAATATGTATTACCAATTTATACATGGTGTTCCAGCAAGATCTTGTTAGTTTGCTATAGTGACATCTCTGTGTCCCTTTCTGCACTGGAAGTACGGCTGCTTTTCCTAATCGTAACGTTTTCTTTCATCTGAAGCAGCTCTTTAGTGATTTTTACTAGCTGCTTATGGGATGGTTATACACAAATATTTTCTTTCTCTGCTCCTTCCAGCTGATGATGGGTCACTTTTTAGCAGAACTCCCTACTTTCTGTTACTCTGTCTTCTGCTGTTACTTTTCATCCCACTTTTGTCACTGCTGGCCTCAAGATTTGTTGCCATTTTTCTCATGTTTTGTACAGTCTGTGTTGTACTTCTCGTACCTCCTAGTCTTGTATTTTCTACTCATTTTGGTAGTGCTCATTTAAAAGCATAAAAAAAAAAATGAAAATGTTGAATCAAAAAAGACCGAAGACCAGTCTTGGCAGAAGCCCATAAATAACATCCTTCCACCTTTCAGAAAGAAATCTGTTGTCATCTCTTCTTGACCTGCTCTTTTTCCTGCCATACTGTTCTTGAACTAACCCTTCTCAGCTCAACAAACTACTGTTCAGGTGGTAGTGTATCAGATTTCTTGCCAAGTGAGACTTGAACTGATGTGCTTCCTTTGTATAAAGAATATTTTGCCGTGTTGAAGAAAAGTTGGATGTTTGACATGGTTCAACTTTTAAGAATCGTGTTACATTTTATTTGATTTTCTCTTTACCTTCATGTTTTCATTCTTTCTTTGAAAACATGCTCCAAGTAAGAAGGGCATGCTGTCATTATGAGTTGTATGTCCTGACAACTTTTCTCTACCTTTCCTCAGTATTGAAATAAAGCAAAAAGTGTTTACTTGGATTTGATGCTGTTTTAAGACTCCTCCATCTCATCACATGTCAGACTTGCTTTCTGTTAAATCAAAATGTAGCATTTCAGTATGAAAGGTAAGGTTATATACATACAGGTGATACTTTTTGAATTGACCTTTCAGACCCCTCGTGTTGGTCTCCGTGGTTGGTAGCCAACTCTGATGCAGAGGACTGTAAACTTCTACCTCTTTTCACTGTAGTGGAAATAGTGAGTTGAAACAATTGGCCAGTGCTTCTCTCCCTTGTGATTGTAGGTGTTTGGCTGATTTAGTTCTGACTAAGTTTATTCAAGGAGATCTGTGCACTGCGAGTAATATGAACTTAGTCAGTTAGTACCTCTCATCACCCCTGCTAAGGTGAGAGCATCTCACTGTGTTGTGATACTCCATTAGTCTGTTGTGCTCAGTCTGTTCTGCCAGGCTCATTCTCCTCACTGTCCTCCTGGACCTTGGGTCTGCAAGAGGTGGTGCCAAATCCCCTTGTTCAGTAGGGTGCTGAAATTTCTGCTGTTCCTGATTCTGAACAGCTGCTCACTCCAGTTACTGCCAAGACAAAATCTGTGGTTGCAGTTTCTTAGTGATTGGAGGTTGGGCTAGAGCTATGGGAATTCCAACCTGCTCATCCCTGTACCTGAGACAGCTCTTCTCTGCCTCCTCTTGTGCAGGCACCAAGATTCTCCAAAACCAGACTGCACTGGAATGGTCAGCGTTTTTTCTGTAGGGTTAATTTGACTCGTTTATCTCTCTGATCTGGTTCTGTGTGGCCAGACAAGCACCGTGCGAGAAGGAAAGGGAGTGAGGGAAGAAGAATCACTTTACCTAGAACTGCTTCAGTGTGGAGGCACACCTAAAATACCTAAGCTCTGGACAAGCTGACAGAGGGCTTGCCCTGTGTGCTTTTCAACACAGCACCTGGACAGAGGTGTCCATCTCCAGCCCCAGAGCATTCACCAAGGTGATGTGCCAGAGCTGTTACCCCCTGCCTCTGAACTGCTCGTGGGCGCTCGAGCCTGGCACTGCTTTCACTGCGCAGCCCAGCCAGGAGGGCAGCTTTTGTCTGGCCAGCTTGGGGTGTTGGCTGGGCACTGCTGCCTCTGCGTATGGACATACCAGTGCTTGCTTGGGTGGAGTTACTAATTCTGGAGGTGGCTGCTTTGCTTTTGGGATTGGGTCCAGAGATGAGAAGGTAACTACTGAAGCTGCTTGCCAAGGCAGCTATCAAATCTGGTGAGGGATCAGGCCTTGAGGTTAACTGGCAGCAATTATCTGTACCAGAGCTATATCCGTGCTGAGTGATTCTTCAGTGTTTTCTTTGGTGTTGGTTCTTTAGAAAAAAAGAGATGTCTCAGTGCTGGTTTCTGTGGCACTGTAATTAACGGGAAGTATCAACACTTGTCTTTGCAAGTACAGGCTTTTGGGTACGAACACTGAAGTTTTGGTGGCAACTGTGGTAATAATGAGACTAAAATACAGATGTCTGACATGTTCTCATGTTTCCTTTTGGGTTACAGGCTCCTCTAAAAGCACCCGTCTTCTTTGTAAAGAGGCAAAATTATTTCAGAAAGGGACATGTTGAAGTTACCAGGTTAACAGGTTGCCTGTTTTGGTAGTGTTGTGTTGTTTTTCTTAGCCATTCCTTCACATAACCCAAACTCTCTTTGACCATTTTATAGCCGGCCCTTTAGCAGAGATTTCTCCCCAGCTCTAGTCATGGCAGCAGCTCATGTGAAGTGGCGGGGCTAGGAGAGAACAGTGTGTTTGGGGGGAGGGATGGTAGATTGTCATTGCTAGGGGTCCGGAAGAAGTCTGTTATGTGTGGTCGGTAATATGTAACAAGTGTGCCTTAGTAAGATGAGCTTCCAGCTCTCTCTGCCGGAGAAGGGGATGCATACCTTTCTTGACTCCAGTGGATTCTGCGATATGGTAGGAGGCAGGAAAGAAATGTAATTTCTACAGCCAAGTTTCAATGTGTTATTTTCTCACGTGTTCTTAATGATAGAAAGCTTGGGTGGGTGCCATGCTGTCAGGCTGTATTACACATTATTGGCTGATCATGAATTCGCACTTATTGTTCACAAGTATTTCTTTTTTTCTTGAAGACTGCTTGTTTGTGCAGTTGGAAATACTGGTGACATGGGCACAAGGCTCCACATCTCCCTTGCCTGCCCTCTGGTACTTAGATTTGGGTAAGCAGGGCGGCTGCAGTTTGAAATTTGTAGTTGTAGCATTATCTGGTAGCAGGTTGATTATTTTTTCTCTTTATTGCTAAAACAGGTTCCATAGACCGCACTAGATCTAGATCTGCTTCAGGTATGTCTGCCCGTTATTGTGTGCAATTACACCAAGTGCTTTAAAGGATTAGTAGATACTATATTTTAGGAGATTGGTTAGTGGTAGGAAGTAAGGCTACCAGTGAATTTTTTTCTTCCAGAGTCCAAATGCAAAGATCTCTTATTAAAATTTATCCACTTGTTTAGCTTTTCTTAACAGAAGGTTCATAGGTCGCAGAAACAAGTGTAGTATGAAATTTCAAACACAGTAGTCACCTGCTTTTAAAGCAAAATAGTAATATTCCCTCATTTTAGAAGGCAGTGCAGTTAACGACTGCTTTGTGCCGTCAAAGTATGCCCGTTTGTTTACATTTGTGTGTGTTCTGAATGGGTTTGATTGTTGTTTTGCTAGTTTTATTTTTAGCAGTAGAAGCCCATGCAGGTTCCCAAGCATTTCACTGGCTTCCCTTCCTCCCTAAGAAAAGGTAACTATACCAAGGCTGGTAATAATCCTCTCTGTATTCAAAGCTGTTGTAGAGTGGATGCCTTGCCATGTAACTGCTGCTTTGCTCCATTTCACTTTTTAGGCCTCCTTTTCCTTTCCATGGGGTTCCCCATTTTTTCGATACATATTTTTTTTTTACCAACTCGTCACCTGCCAGATTGTTTCCTTGGTCCTAAGCCACCTAGAATTTGTCTCTGTTTCTCCTTCCCAAATTTCCTTTTGCCTCTGTCTCCTAACCTCACCTTCATCCTTGTTGCTCCTCCCTCCCCCATCTTTGGGTTTGGAAGAAGCCAGGAGGCATGGTTAGATGCCAGAAGAGCTCAGTTAGTTCTTACACAGGGACACTTCATCCTGTTCGACAAGTATGCTATTTGTAGCCTTGAGGGATATAGCTAAAGGGCACAGAGTTTCCACTCAAAATTTAAGTAGATTAGATTATGTATACATATTTGTTGTGTCTTGGCAGGTATCCCAGTGCCCAAGATCTTAAAACATACTTTGCTATACTTGAGGCAAGCTTAACCGAGTGTTTCAGAAGATGCTCTGGAGAGAGCAGAGACTGCTATTTGGGGTTCATAAAAGTGTTATCCTCTCTAAATCTGATACAGCAGAGGAATTCTGGAATTCTGACTGCTGTTCTGTCTAGTCCTGTATTTTGTGCTGATATTAGCTGCTATTAGATGCTCTAAGAGTGGCAGAGCAATAAGATTCAGAGGAGAAGATCCTCTCTTATTTAATTCTCTGGTGGTTTGGGTTTTGTCTGGGGCAAAAAGAGGGTTGGTATTACTCTTTTCTGAAGCCTTCTTGAAATCTTATTATAAACATGGATGATCCAGTTATGTGTAGAAGTCTTGTCTGTCTAACTGTATGCTGCCTTCTGGCAATAAATCTCACAGGCTAATACTTTGTTGGTTAAAAGTAAAGTATTGGTGTTTATTAGTTTAAAATCTGCTATGGTGTGGTTTTATTGAATGTCTTTGTCACAAGACCTGATGAAACCATCTGAGCACATTATTTTAATAGTTTTATCTTGTCCTCTTGTCTAAAAAGCAAACATGAAAATGCAGCCCCAAAATTCAGGTGCTGCAAAGATGCTGGAGGGAACTGTGAAGTTAAAACAGCTGTATTTTATGGAATTCTGTTTGGTATGGCACTTTCCCTTATAAGGTCCAATGACCAATTGTTTTGATTATTTAGAAGGAAAAAATTCCATGAGAACTGTTACTGAAAATTACTAACTTGACATTAGTGATTTGTCACTCTCTTACAGCATTTGATGCAATACTGATGTTAATTAAGATAGCTGAAATATCCAGTTAGCCACTTAGTGCTTCAGGCATTGTATGCGACCCATTTTTACTACATTTTCTTGTAAGTTGCTAATGATATCTGTAAATAAGTGCTCCTTCTGTCTGTAGTGGTGTTTTAATGTCCAGGGCTTTGTAAATAAAGATCAGCTTGTGTGTTTTACAGAAAGCTCCAACGCTTGATTCACAGTGACGTACGGGCTTTTGCAGCAAGGAGCTGAAGTGGTTCCTTGACTTTTGCCATTAGAGCAGTGAAACCTTTGAAGGAGGAGTGTGGTGCTGCAATTGCTAATGGATGGCAGAGGAGCTGTGAGAGCAGGGTGACTGGGGCTGCGTGTTGAGAACTGTGGATGGTCTGGTCAGGTTGCAGGGAAAGGGCATACTTGACAGAAAGGTGGCCTGGATTTAGTTAAGTGGTTTGCTTCTTTAAGCAAGGATTGCAGGTTGATAAAAATGCACTAGCTGATGTGCAGTAGGTATGAGCTGGTTTTGCTCAAAATTGCAAGGGGTATGTGAGAGAGAGAGGACCAAGACTATGCAGATCTGAAATGTACGTCCGCCCGAATTGTTCTTTTGGCATCTCGGTAGCTTAGAGAAGATATGCTTGAAAACATATATAAACTTGTTCAAACCCATTTGTGTTATCTTTTAGAGTAGTCTTTAAAGGCAGAGGATGAGAAATAATCCTTTGAATGCTTGCCTTTTTTTTTATTTCCCTTCTGTATGATATTCTTCCTGCATGGTGAAAAAAAGGATTTGCTGTAACAGACAGAAACTGCAGACTTTACTGTATTTTCAGCTTCTTGCTTGTATTTTGCTTTTCTAAGTACGAAAACATAGGATTCACTCAAGCAAATAATAGGTAGAATTGTTCCTTTGTAAATCTTAAAATGGAGGTAGTGAGAATGAATGTCTAGGCTGTTGATCACTGGGAAATAACTAAGAGAAATAATATACTGTGGCGTAGGATGTTACCGTGAACACACTTCTGTTCCTCTTACAGCATCACGTGTCCATTCTGAACTTAATTCTCAAGGTTATATCAAAAAGGACTACTTATTCTAGCAAGTGCAGTAAATGCTTGTTGTGATGGGTTAGTTTGCACTCTTAAGGTTTCTTTTAATTGTTTATAATGTGCTGGAGTTTGCATTTATTCCCATCTGACTTGTTGCCCATGTACTTTCATCCGGGATCATCCTGACTGGAGGTAAATGCTCCATACATGTTGTAGGTAGTCAAGAGTTGCCTTTTTATGGTGGGGTTGTAAGCAAGTTTGTTGTAATGCCTGATTAGTTTTGAAGAGTCTGCCAAGGCTCTGGTGATCTCTGATTTGTCTATGTCTGACCCTACTAAGATATAAATCATTACGGGATGAATAGGTACAGGTCACTGCCCACATGGACCTGGCCTTGGGAATGACTCAAAGGATGTAGCAGAAGACAAACACAACGGAATTCTTGATCAGTGCCCTTGTAAGTGTGCTGGGCTGTGGTGTTGCAAGTGATACTGCTGGAAATCCAGGAGTGATTTGTATTCCCTCCCCCCACACACTCCCTGGCTGCAGAATGCTGCACAGTGCCACACAGTGCCATAGTAGAGGCACAAGGTAACAGGATAAAAGCCCAGCAAATAGTGGTCAATAGCATCACCTATGGCATAATGTCCAGCTGGGCCTGGGCCTGCTGCACACACTGTGACTCATCAGACATGAACAATACACAAGAGCTGCTACAGGATCCTGCAGAGGCTGGAGGAGGAAGCCGATGTGGTAAGTGTTGCATGCCCAATTGCACAATAACTTCACAGGAGGTAAAACTTCACAGTTTAAAAACTGCTTCTTCTGGAGCAGAGCTCTCTTGCTCAGGTAGTAGCTTTCCCTTTGCCATTCTCAAACTTAAATCAGACTCCTGTTTTATTTATTTGCACCTCGTCCCCACAGATGCACTGTCAGTCACTCACTGTCCGCCTCTGCACTCCAGGTGCTGTCCCTGCATCCCTATGTTTCTCTTACCGTCTCACCCAGATTAACAGCCTTTACTGCTGGTATCCGCTATCCCAAAATTTTGCATGTCAAATCCAGCAAATTCTTTTCAGCTACCCTTGTCAAGTTATCAGTCCTGCTGGACTGAAGGATTTCTGAGAAACTTTACTATATCATTTCTCTTGTACCTCCATGTCTTCTCTTTCCTCTTACTCTCTCTGTTCTCTCTACCCTCTGTGTAAAAGATCCATCCCATGAGGCTGTCTTCACTGCCCAAGTCTTTGCAACTCTGCCCTATAGACGCCTTGCCCTGTCTGGGAAGCCTGGAGATCTCTAGGAGAGAGTTGACCTTGCTCTTGGTGCTGATGACAGTGGTGAGCACCCTGCCACCTCCCTGCCTTGGGGAGCGCTGGGGCTGTGGGGAAGGCAGGAAGCAGCCCAACCTGGCTGGACACTGCATGGAGCATTCCTGTTCCAGCTGAGCTGGAGCCATGGCACAGCTCACCTCTGTGCTCCCTGGAGCTCAGCTCCTTGTGTGGATGCAAGGGGAAACAGTCTGGAGGCTGGACAGGACCATGTTTTGAGGGATGCACTGATGTAAAGGACAGATGGCATTACATGGGACTGTGCTTCCTCCTGTTGCTGCCTACACCCCTGCCCATGCAATGTGTCCTTCAGTTTAACAAGTGTTGGTATGCCTTCCAGCCGGTGTCATCTGTCACATCTGTGCTGCTGACTCAAGGTTTCATAGTTTCTCCAGTACCTGACACCACAAATACCAGAGCTCTTGATCACTCTGATGCTTTTGTGTTTTTCACTTTTTGTTCTTCCTCCTCTTGTTCTCATTGGTCTCACTTTAAAGCTTTAATGGTGTATTTTTTTGCTATGCCAAGTCCCAAACTTGTACTTCTCTGCCTCCTCTCTCAGCTGATTCAATCTCCTCTCATTCCTCGTGGCTAGTCAGAGCCTTCTCCAGCTTTGGTTATGCTGCCCCCCTGCTCCAGACCTTAGTCATGCTCAGTGTGTTTATAAATCTTAATGCATTCTCAAATACTGTGAGTCTCAAACGCTATGCTGTCGCGGAGTTTCACTGGCATGCTCAATCTTTGCTCAGGGTGAAATACACAAGGAATTTTGAACTGTGTTGCTGTTCTAAAACTTATTTAGTAGAGTGAGCTTGTGTGTGTCTTAACGACTGCTACAGAATTGTCTTTTCAGTGGGTTTTACAGTAATTTGTAGGAGCCATAAAAAGAGTGAAAAGAGTGTGTGGGAGGGAGGTTTGACACAAACATTGCAGGTAAAGGAGGTGTTGGGGTTTTTCCTCATGTTTTCTTTTTGATTCCTGGCCCCCACCCCCCCTCTCCCTTTTTCTGTTTTTGTTTTGTTGTTGTTGGATTTTTTTTCATTGTTCTTGTTTGTTTGTTTGGAGGGGGTTGTTTGGTTTTTTTTGTTGTTTTTTTTTTTTTGTTTACGGGGTTTTGGTGTTTTTTGGGGGTGTGTGTTTTTTGTGGGTTTTTTTTGTTTTTTTGTTTGGGGTTTTTTTGTTTGGTTTTTTTTTGTTTGGTTGGTTTTGTGTTTTTGTTTGTTTGTTTTGGGTTTTTTTTGGGGGGGGGGTTTGTTTGTTTGTTTTTTGTTTGGTTTGGTTTTTTTGTTTTTTTCCTTAGAGGAAATGCTCCTCTAGCACTCCTGGATAAGGCCTGCTGATAGATAGCCTTGCAGTGTATTATCACAGTTTGCCTGTTGTTTTTATAAATGAGGCCCTTAAGTCTCCTAGGAATTTTCCTAGGGAGTAATATCCTTCAGCATAAGGACAGCCAATTGCACATATGTGCAGTTACAGGTTTTTTTCTTTTCTTTTTCCTTTTTTAAAAAGAAAAACAGATCCCCAAGCAGAACCCTTTATACTCAAATGCCTCTCTGACAGGGTATGACCATTTTGAGTTGTGAAACAGTAGCAACCAACTTACCCCATTATGTATGTCCCAGAAAAAAAAGGCATACAACAGCATATGTAGTATGTGGAAGCAATTTCTAAGACATCTTGCAGTTTTGAAGGGAACACGGTGAAAAGAAGAGTTGAGGGAAAAGAATTTGAATGTGGTCACGAAGAAACTCATTAGCAATATTGAAATAGAGATTGTAATGAGTGGGGTGACCAGTAACATCTTTATTTCTTCTGATTTTTCTTAGCACATAAAAAAGCTGCAGCCCATGTGAAGAGGGAAATTATTAGCTAAAAGATAGCCATCAGATTTCAGAAGATAAACAAAAGGTGGATCTGAACCTTGAAATTGTCAGCTCAGCTCAGCAGAAGGTTGCAAAGGCAGAGTGGTGAAAGAAAGGTTTCCTGGAGAACTCCCAGAAGATTGAAATCGATTATACAATTCTGGAAGGGGACAAGAAACAGGCAATGCAAAGGTGCTAAATGTAAACAGTTGTAACAAAACACTGGTCAAGCAGCACTTTACCTCCAACACCCTGCAAAACATGAAAGATGTTCTGTATTGAGACCACTATGTCAGTTGACCTAATCAAAAATGTTTCCTGGACAGTATTCAGGGTCATCTCGAGGAGCAGTTCTCGCATGACCTACTTTGTTTTTAAAATCATTTTTTCATTGAAAGCATTTCACCATCAGTTAAGTCAGTAAATAAATCCGTATTTCTAAACACCTGTCTGAAAAATTAATTGAACACAACTATTGTAAAACTCTCATGACTTTTTAAAATAAAAATAAATCATACCTTTTTGATGGCAAATTTTTTGCTAACCTACAGCTACTTTCCTACAGCATGGAAGGAGCTCAGGCATCTTGTTGGAGAATACTTTCATAGAATCATAGAATAGTCAGGGTTGGAAAAGACCTTAAGATCATCTAGTTCCAACCCCCCTGCCATGGGCAGTGACACCTCACACTAAATCATGCCACCCAAGGCTCTGTCCAACCCGGCCTTGAACACCGCCAGGGATGGAGCATTCACAGCTTCCCTGGGCAACC
>JANRGW010045464.1:0-21414 GCA_024733675.1 Psilopsiagon aymara | reverse complement strand
TATGGTTTAGTGTGAGGTGTCCCTGCCCATGGCAGGGGGGTTGTAACTAGATGATCTTAAGGTCCTTTCCAACCCTATGTATTATATGATTCTAAAACACAAAACAACAAAACCAACAGACGAACTACAAAATCATAAAATGGTTTGGGTTGGAAGGAACCTTAAAGCTCATCTAGTCCAACCCCCCTGCAATAAGCGGGGACATCTTCACCTAGATCAGGTTGGCCAGAACCACATCCAGCCTGGCCTTGAATCTCTCCAGAGATAGCACATCCACCTCTCTGGGCAACCTGTGCCAGTGTTTCACTACCCTCATTGTAAAGAATTTTTTCCTCTGAAGTTTTTTATCCAGCCTCAATCTTCTGTTAGTTTATAAAATGATTACTCCTTGTCCTTCCATCATTCTTATGGGCCCCTTTTAAGTCCTTGAAAGGCCCTAATACTGCCTCCCCAGAGCCTTCTCTGTATGCTTGACTTTATTACCTTCTCTTAAGAAGCAATAGATTTATTAATCCTTCTGAAATGCCAATAAGCCAGGCACACTCACTCTCCAAGACACACTCATAGAAAACAAAGTTTTCCGTGTCTGGCCACCCCTCACAGTGAACTGTCGCACACAAACAGGAAACATTGATACAAAATACTCACTGAAAGACAAGCAGTGATATCGCAGAGCACACTATTTTGATCTGCACTGTTTTCATTAGTACAGACTCCCGCTGTCTCTTAAGCAGAGGACAAGGACATTTGCAGTTTTAGCTATCCAAGAGCTTGCACAGCCTGCTTCCACCACTGCTCTTCCTGAAAAAGCAATCTTTCATCATCTGCTGGTAGCACTGTGGGCCTTTTCTGTCTGGCTAATGCACCTGTATTAAGCCATAACCCATGAACAACCGGCACTTCTGGAATCCACTGCGCCAAATGTTCATTCTGCCATTTGTTTACCTTCATCTAGTGGTACCTCACAGGTAAGCCTTCAGAAAACTCCCAAAATCTAGGAGTGACTACCTTTTCATGCACACTCCACATTTCAGCCAGCATTATTTATTAGCTCATTTTTCCCACAGAGTTTTTGCTATATGGCAATCCAATTTTCCTGTGTTCAGGAACTTCAACATGTATTTTTATATTCTCAGCAATGCAGTAACAAACGACTCAGATGGCAGCCACATCCTTAACTTTGATTTTCAAAAGACAACAGCAACTGGATAACACTAGTCATCTGGAACTCAGTGGCACTGCCCTTCATCTCATACTTCATTGAAGAAAAGGTCCTCTCCAGTGTAACTTTCCTTCCTCCAGACGTATAGTCAACACTACAAAACAACAGCAACTATTCCTTCTGTTTTCAAGGGAGAACTCAAGAGGCAAAGATGCATATAATTTTCTAGTGCAACGAAGCAGCTGTAAAGAGATTAAAGGAGCTACATGTAATCAATTCTTAGACAGGGCAAGGCTTCAGTTTTAGGTCTTAATTTGCGCCTTTAGCCAAAGAAAGGTTAGTAGCGTTGGCCTAGGACTAATAATCTCCTTCCACATGCATTTTTGATCAAGCATTAGCATGATTATCAGTGGGGAATAGGTTTTTTGCTTGAAACTAAGATGACATATATAATTCATCTGTCACTCTTTTCTGCTGTATGTTCAAGTCTTCTGTAGGAGATGAGGCACTTAGTTGGACTGTTCTGTATTAAAGACACAGTAGACTAACAGCCCTCTTACAAAAGTCACAGCAAACATGTACTCTTGCTTACCCTGGCTGAACGCTGTGTAGCAAAAACTTACTTCAGTCTTTCTGGTCTAAGGTCTTACAGATAAGGCAGGCTAATGACTTAAATATCCAACATTGTATCTTACTGTTTGATAATTGATACTAAACTTATAAAACAGCTATTATGCCATAATGGCACTATGAAAGAGCAATTTTGTCTTAGGACATGTAAGCTGAATCAGAAGACGATATGCTTTTTATCACAAAAGCTCCACTTTTCTGCGGCAGACAGGACACACATGTGTAAAAATGGCATTTCCATGCCCCATGGAAGTCACATTTCCTTTAGCGATTCTCAACAGGCAACTTTGAAAAAGTCTTTCCAGTAAGTGCCTTACCACTTCTGTATAACACCCTTCTGGTAACTCAGTTTTCCACAAAAGTATCAAGAAACCGTCTTTAGTGTTACCACTGGTAAAAGTCCTGACGGCTGCCATCGCATAGTCATTACTCTTCGTCTCAGCCTCTTCCTGTAAGGATGGCTACCTCAAAAGATCAAATCCTTCAGGTAAAAGTAAGAAATATTACAGAACTTTAAATTAAGAAAACACAACCACACTTTTTTGTCAACATGTAATGCCCTGGGTTTATTTTGTGAGAGTTCTGTCACAATTTTTCCAGGTGGGATTAAAAACCTTAAGGATAATGTATGCCATTGGAGTGGGCATTCAGACTTCGGTACTGACAAAGCACTAATAGTAGTCTGTTAAGTACCATTCTCTTCACAGAAGAGAGGGCAAATATTTCCAAAGGAAGGCACCCGATAGTTGTGGTTCTGGCCTTGCAGCCTTCTGGAGAATCTTGAAAGGAAAAAAGCTGGCTGTTTTAGAAACTGGAATGATGATACACGTACAGCAATTACTGCATTCTTCTCCCTTATATCCTTTTTCTTAAGAACAAGTAAAGAATGAAGTCTTAAAAACAGTAATACAATAAAAAAAAAATACAATGTCTTCAAGAAGGGCAAGACAACATAAAAACTCCAGTTGTAAGGACTCCATCTGCATACTAACACTTTTTGGTGTGCAAGGAAATGGGACTAAAGAGGGGAGCAGCAACATAACCTTAGTGCTTTAAGTACCAGAAACTGCCCACATGCCTGCGGACAAGCTAGGATGGGAGAATTGAGACTTCATTATTAGCTTGTTACTTGTCTTGCGATACTCAAACAGGAAGATCCCCATTAAACAGTACATTCCCCATTCTTCAACTGATGCCTTTTTAAAAAATTCTGTATGTATGTCACCATTTTTCACATGATACACAGAAAACTCAGGGACCCAGAGGGGAACCAAGTTATGTTATACCATTTACAAAATACCAAGGAGTCCACAGCTACCTAACACATTTACTACAGCACAGGAACCAATGAAGGTACAGTGTACAAAAAACTGTAAACACGGCACAATAAATAGATAAAACAGCAGGTTCCGCACCATGCACATGATGTGATGACACTTTTTCATCTCTATACAATCTCACATCTCACACTCTTACTTTGTTGCAGTTTGTTTCCCTCCCTCCCCCCTCCCCAAGTGCAAAGCATCACAAATGAACAGTTCTGTATTCAAGTAACATATATACAAGGGTATTACAAATATGCAGTACTGTACAGATAATTGCTGTATTGTTAATTTACAGATGTTGATTCTTTCCTATTAACAGTAAGAAAGGAAAAACCAAAGCATGAGAGATGTGCATTGCTGTCAAGTCCCCACAGCTGCCATGGAAACGCAATGTGCGGCATTCCATCATCCCTTGCATTCAAAATGCTACTGATGCATAGCACCTAAACAAGTTCCCAAGGCTGCAGTTTCACTCCTATGGAAACTACGTCACCTCCATTGCTACTGTATTGTCCGCTATATTGTTCAGTGCTGGCTTCTCCGTTTCATGGTTTTCCCTGTTGAGAGAATATGAGATAAATGAATTAACAAGACTGGGAGAAAACAGCAAAAACTACTCCCCAGACAACTGCTTATCAGTACTGGAGAGCTGTTAAAATGCAGCAAAGGCCTTAAACTGAAAAGCAAAGAGATCATGAAACACACTCATCTTACACTTCCAGATTTACTGCGCCCTTAAATCCCAGCAACGACTACTCTGAACACTTGCCATGCTGTAAAATCTCCCCATAAAGCACCAAGTCATAGTGGAAACAAAAAGTGTTTTAAGCATCAAAGTTTGTGATGAAGTAATAAAAAAAAGTGCAATGAAAAGTTGCTGATGAAGTCACCAGCTACAAAATCTGCAATTACCCAAGGAAACACTGAACTGACTTCCTGCTGAATCTATTTTAATTCATTTGCTAGCCAAGTACCCTACAGTACTAAAGATGGCAAATAAGTAATGGTAATTTTGAAATGAAAGTGATTATTTTACCTAAAGAATGTGACATGTGTTTCTGTCATAAAATACAACATGTCCTCTTAAGTCTTCTGCAGTGCTCAAATTACAGAAACGTCTCTGAATGCAGTCAGACCAACTCTACCTTACATTCATTCCTGGCAGACTTACTTTTAATGACAGAGAGAGATTTAATTTTGGAATAGTAAGAGTTAAGACCCAAAACCTGTACTCAACAATGGAGAATTTTTATGTGGTATAGTATTAGCAGACTGTCAGTTTCACTTTGGAGTTAATGCACATTTTTGTCTGGTGGCTAGCAGAGCATCCTCGAAAACTCTCAGTGTACAAGTCTGTCTGTTCTTGTATTCCTCCCCAAGTAACCCTTTTTGACCACCATCATACACAGTGTTAATTTAAGCCAGCCTCATCTAATACAACTGTTATCTACCATAAATATATTTATCAAGCAAAATAAAGACCAGATATTAAAAAAACCCTACCTTGGCACTGCATCCACAGAGGAGGAAGCTGGAACCTTGGGCACCTGACAATTTGTTGCTGCAGCCAGCTTTAAGGCAGATGATGGAACAGCACTTAAAGTCCTAGGTATATGTCGTGCATTGAGTGTGGTAATAGAGTTTACAGTGGCAACTGATGAGGGTACAGTTAATCGAATGTTGTTCCCAATCAGAACCTGAGTTGTTGCAGAATTGGCAGCAGTTACTTGGTGACTCAGTGCACTGTGGGAACTTGAAGTCTGCGTTATATTTGAAGGCTGTAACAAGGCTGAACCTGCTGTTGATGAAGAACTTGTATGGACAAGTGCTGTAGGTGTAGTACTACTGAGGTGTAAGCCCTTGTACACTCCTGCAAAAGAAAAACAGAACAGATTAAGCTCGTTTTTTTCAAAATACTCAACTCCAGACAAACGTATGTCCACTGTAAACATCAGAATGCAGTCAAATTCCACTGAATAGCTGCATACCTGAGGCTTGAAGAATGCCATTCACCCCAATTCCAAGCACCACATCATCCTTCATTTTGAATCCCATCAGTTGTTCTGATGTAACCAAAGCTGAAGCGGCAAATTGAGCACTAACAGAATCCAGTGTCTTGGAAACAAAACCCTAAAAAGAACAACGGTGGCACACATATGTGATTGAAGCTTCCAAGAGTCAGTACTCTCCCCATTTTAAAGCTACAGACAAACTAGTAAAACAAAAATCAATACATGTAAATCAGAAACGTGGCCCAGTCATTCTCTCAGACCAAACTGTCAGCATTTGGTAAAACTAACTAAAATCTGAACTGCCATTTTTTTAATCATGCACTTTCAGGTCCATTATAACAACAGAGAAGAAAATCCCCAACTATTTAAAATACAGACTTATTTCCAAAGTTCTATGGAACACTGTTTCACAGGTCAACTTGGTTTCACGAAATTCCAAACCATATCCAGAACTCAGAGGCTCAGATTGCAAACAACTTCTGAACCCTCGTATGTTGTCCATTACCACTGTAACCACTACACATTTATGAATATTAGACACTTCGAGAGCTGTATGGAGGACATGTTTAGGAGTTAGCTTTAGTTATTAACTAGAAACCCTTTAGAAATCCCCCACTATCAAGAGGATAATGACATGGCTGGAGATCTCTGCAATTCATATTTCTTAGGCTTTGAAAATGTCATTAATTGACCTGACCCATCTTTTTTGTTTGTTTAAGAGGGAGCAGAGGCAATGCCTGCTACACTCACCTGCAGTGTCCCTTCTAAACACTTTACAGAATGGCTATGATGTAGATTCAGGCGAAAGCCACTTTCCTGTTGGTTAGTTTCAAGGTTCTATGGCAACAGTTGACAATTAGAGATGAACCCTGGTGGGAAACAATGAGGGATAAATCATAGCACAGACAAATCCCTCACCTGTGACGTGTTGGCAGAAGAATTACTATTTGCTTGCTGTTGATGAATTTGTGCAAGCTGCTGTTTCTGCATTAGTGCCAGTTGCTGTTGATGTTGCTGGTATTGTTCGGCTGTAAATGCTGAACAAAATATAAAATGAGAAAATACTATATCAAAATATGTAGATGCTGTGTATATAAACACATCTATTTTTTAATCCTAAATAATAGTAATAAAATAATAATACAGCACAGCAAGTTCCTAAGAGCCTTAATGCACCTTTATGACAAAAAGGCTATTATCCTCCTGGAAATTTTTGTTCAAGTCTTCCCTTTTTAAGCTGATTTTCAGTATACAGCCTGTAAGTGCTCTGCTGCTTTCAGCTCAAGATACAAAAAAGGGAGGGGGAGGAGGGGAACCAAAACACAGTCAAAACCACCAGAACTCTGTAATGACTGATTAAAAAGAAACGGGGTAGAAATGGCATCACTGCTCTCACTTTGTGAAACTACAGTATCCACATTATTAGCAAAGCAGGCTAATGTGCAAAGCTTGACTACTGCATGCTTTCAGCCCTCACAGTGTTCTGATGGTAGTGAATACCTAACTTAAAATTTATGTTTTAGTCAGAAACATTAAATTGGGCATGCCTCCAACTGTGCAGGCTATGACAGTGCAGCGTGTTTTTGGCTTTAATCTCATGTGTATAAGCAACCTGAACACAGAATTTGACAGAACTATATCCTTATCTCTTAAATCTTTGAAAGGTGACCCAGTGGTCAGTGTATCAAAAATCAGTGAGAATTCTATCCAGCTTGCCCACAATTAAAAAACTGATAAACCCAATATTAATCGTACAGATTCACGAGGGGATGCCCAGTGGTGGGGAGTTACTGGTTCATTGATTAACTTTGTAAAGTGTTTATCCAAAAAGAAAGAAAGTCTGTTTTCAATTTAAGACTGAACCAAGGCTGAAATGTGAATCCCCTTGCAAATTCTGCCTAGGATAAACCTTTCCGTTTTTCCTTCTATTTTATCTTCAGATAAAATGCTCTCAAATAAGTTCTGTAAACAGTATTCATAGACTGCAGTGGAAGCTGCACTTCTGGGGAAGCTAGCTACTGTTTGGCAACAAATCACATGAATCCTGCTCACAAACTGAAATTTTTAAAATTTCTTTTGCTTAATTTACTTCTTTGGGCTTATCTGCCTCAAGAAAATCTCTTTCTATCAAAGCTATGATCATCTCCTGCTTCTGGATACAAGAAGATGCTGGATTGTGAAGAGCAACTGTACCTTATGTTCAAACTGGAATAACAAGTCAATACAAGCAGCTAACCAAAAGAACTAGTGTCTGTAAACAAACAGAGCAAACACAGCTGAGCATGCATTTTTCCAGTGCATTTGTGGTATTTTAATTTTACTTATTTTTAAACGCTGCTCCAAATCCTTCTAGCCTGTACTGGAAATAGTACTAAATTATCACCAGCACTTTGCTATCTGAGCACTTGAAGCTATAAAGTTTTATTCAGCTGTTACATTCAAGTTACTAATTTTCTGTAAGCAATATACATCAGCAAGCAGGGATGTAGCACTTATTTATGTTGCCGTAAGTGGCAAATTATTTCCCAAAGCTCATTAAAAATCATTTCAATTTTGCTTTACTTCTTCAATGTTTAAAAGTTACTCCTAGGGGAATAGCTTAGTTGTAACACCATTCACAAATGCCCTCACTAAAAAAAAGCCCCTAAACCTAAAGCTGTAATTTTTAAACCAAATATTCAGGACGTGGATGTTTAAATTTTAATTCTACTTTACATAAACTAAAGCCCTTTTGATTTTCTTAACTGTCAACAAACATTAGAGCAAGAAAGCTTCAGCACATAGAGACAACATGTAGAAAGCTGAATAGTATGTTACAGAGAGAAAAATGCATGTACTGCTCTGCCACCAACAGATGTTACATTTATACTTATTAGTTAGCAGCGATTTATCATTTTTTAAACCCCCTAAAATTTAGAAGTAGAATGATTCAGCCAACAGAGTGCCAATAGCATAGGAAGTTTCATGTATTATTAGCTATTGTATTCTACAGTATGATACAAATATATATGATAATATATGTGGTAAATTCTCCATCCCAGGCATTGTTCAAGACCAGGTTGGACAGAGCCTTGGGCACCCTGGTCTAGCATGAGACAGTCCTGCCTATCACAGCGGGTTGAAACTAGATGACCTTAAGGTCCTTTCCAACCCAAATCATTCTATGATTCTATACTGCTTAGGAATAGGTTGATGTAAATAAAGATGACTTACAGACTGAAAGAGGAAAATGGGCAAAAAAAGGTATGTTTCACAACCATCTTAGACTGAATTAAAGTTTCCATCATCATAACCATCTCACTTTTGTCCATTTGATTAAGCAAATTTCTTAACAAATATTTCCAGTTTTCAAGCCTTAAGCATATGTCAGATTTTAGCTATGAAAAAACGAGCTCTAAGCACAGCCACCTGTGTTGGTTTAACCATCTCCAAAATAGTTTTCTTTTGGAAAAACTGGAGATATTAAGTCTCTTTAGACAAGCTGTGTTTCTGAGGATAGCCGTTCCTTAAGATAGCCTTTAAGTGCTCCCCCTCCTTTCTGGGCCATTTAGACTACTGTATTTTTCAAACTGTGCATCAGCATGTTTCTTTTTAAGTACTTGTGACCCTTACAGCTCTTAGTTTCCCACTGCTATGAGAACAGTTATACAGCTCTCGTAGTAAACAAGTGACAAAAGAACCCTTACATGACCACCACCCTCATCTATATTGAAACGGCTTCTCTTACTTCTGCTCAAATATCCAAATACACTTACAAAGGAACACCTTGAAAATACCATGAAAATGACCATTTACTCATCATGTCTGAAAATACACTCAAGAACAATTTATTTCAGGTTTTCCAATTTAGGTTAAAACATTCCACAACATTTCTGCTCTTTACCTTACTACAGGTAAAAGCCTACTAGACATTTCAAAATACTATTTAAAACACTATCAGAGATTTAGTGCAAGATTCTGAATTAATCATTTGCATTCAGTTTAGATATACAACACTGCCCATTAAAGGACTGCTGCAAGCTACAGCCTCCTAAAATAGTCTAATATTCCTTTTCCATTTCACAGCACATCGAGATGCTTATATACCAGAAGAGATTATAGATTGTAATTACGTAAGATAGCTCTTCCCTCTCCATGCTGAAGAAGCACTACGTTGAAGGCTTCACTGAACAGATTACTACTGATCGATTATTATTTCTTCTGAAGACCTGCAAATTAGGACACAGCATACTTTATTCCTCTTTCATTAAAGCCACCATGTACTCTGCTCACTAACACTGCTCTCAGAGTACAGTCTGTATTCAAGATGACCTGAGGGCTGGAGCACCTCTCCTATGAAGACAGGCTGAGAGTTAGAAGAGCTGGCTGAGAGTTCGTTCAGCCTGCAGAAGAGAAGGCTCTGGGGAGACCTTACAGCAGTTTCCAAGTACCTAAAAAAGGGGCCTACAAGAAAACCGAACAGGGACTTTTTAGAAGGGTGTATAGTGACAGGACAAGGGGGAATGGTCTTAAGCTGACAGAGGGTAGATTTAGATCAGATATTAGGAAAAAATTGTTCACTGTGAGGATAGTGAGACATTGGTACAGGTTGCTCAGAGAAGCTGTGCCTGCCCCATCCCTGCAAGTGGAAGGTGCCCCTGCCTGTGGCAGGGGGCTGGAACTGAATGATCTTTAAGGTCCCTTACAACCCAAACCATGTTGGGTTGAAAAAATAAGCCTATATGTTAAATTGCTTCTGAAAATAATCCTTCCCATGCATAAAAAAAGCTTGTATGTACTCTACATGAGAGCATTACAACTGTTTAACTTCAGATATTTGTTTTCTGTGGCACACAATTGTGACTGGAATTGGGGAAAGTGTCAGGGAGTTCACACACATGCTCAGCACAGTGAAGTCTCGGGTGTACTGACTGCCTGTGCATCTGCATTTGCAGTACAGCCTTAAATTCCTCAAAGAATTAGACTTAGTTCAACTATGTTTTTTTAAAAAGGAATTAAAGTAGAACGTACTGCAGACCACAAAATGTAGCCACTATTAACAGGTTAATTCACATGGCTTGCAGAGATTTTTTCTTGCCTACAAAGCTATCACGAATGCAGCTGCACAGGCACCAAACTTGGCATTGTATTAACACCACTTTCTCTAGAAAAACAGTAACAGTGTCCCCAAGGACTTTCTTCCAGAAGTTTTGCTACCTCTTCTCATTTTTATTCTAAAGAGAAAGGCTGCAGCTGGAATATTTCACCTGTGTCAGAGAAAAATGGTAAATGCAGAAATACAGCAAAAAATGAATGCAATTTTCTTTTGTGTCACAAACCAGTCTTTACCTGCCTGGAAAAACAAAAGCAGCAGGCAAGAAGCAAACCCAGATCTTTTCTGTATCCCTCGACCAACAACCACACTTTTGGTAACTCAGAAGAGCACTGCTACATAAAGTTACATGTTCCTGATATTACTGGCAACCTCCAAGGCTTTAAAAAAATTTGTAAAGCAACAGACAACTGGACAATAGCTTCAAGTTACAAAAAAAGACAGAACATAACATTCAATGGTTAAAGACGACACATGAAATTTTAAAACAGATTCTCACTTCAGCAGCCCTAAACAGGAGTACAGTGTTTAGCCTCTTCTCAAACACTGTGTTAGGGCCACAGCAGTCATGGCTCCATTATACAGTAATAACTACTTAAGACTACAGAATTTACTGACTTGGACAGTGACAAAACATCCAGTTTCATTTACTACACGGAATCCAGTGAGGAGTGGAAGTGGGAATACCTCAACCACCACTACTGATACACCGTAAGAAAGAACATTATCATTTCAGAATATCTCAACTCTCATGGCTAACAACTGCACCCTCCCCCAAAACTTTTACATGCTTTCCAAGACATTTTTAGAACTATATGCAAGTCACCTGACTCTTCAAGTTAACCTAATCCCACTCCGTTCCTGACCTGAAGCATTAGGAATCCCACGACACAACCCCACCTGGAGTTACCCAGCTCTCAAGATGGCCATCAAAAGATAGGCAGCTCAAATTTTACTGAGACTAGTCTATGTAAATGCTGCTTCTTGCCTTTTTTCAGCATACTGTTTTGAATTAGAACAATTAAAAGCCAGTATGCTTCTGAGTTATTTGTAGTAAAATTCTGAATCAAGATTAACATTTGAGACAACCTCCAGGATTTTAAGTCAGTATGTTGAGTTATGCTGTTATCCTCTTCATTTAGTAGCTTGGGAGATGCGTGCACCTAATTCTGATGCTTTATTAGTGCTATGCTTTGGCAGCAAGTAAGAGAAATATTTTGTGGCTTACAGATTGCAAAAATGAATGGAAGGTAGAAGAAAAACCTTCAGGAGTTTGTACCTATGAACACAAGGAAAGAACCACTGTACATTACTGAGAATGATAGGAAAAATGACTGCTTAGTATCTCCTTAGCAACAGCCACCAATGTTGTGTTGTTAAACTGAGTTATTCCACACTTCATTATGAGTGTGTTTTTCTACAATCATTTACATGACTATAAGCAAAATATCTGTAATCTCTGGGACAATTACATATCCCTTTTTTTACTCAAATTAAGCCCCTGAATGATGCCCTTCAAATCCGTTTGCTTATCTACCAAATTCTGTGGGATGCTGATATCAACAGGTGGCTCTTCCTGAAGCACAGATTGAGTGATGCTGTCACTGGACTTCTCAGAGATTCATAGCTCTCAGCAGTTTTATACTGCAATATAGAACTATTTTTAGAGTGCTAACTAGTTTGACCACAGCATTTAATATGCACTAACTTTACAATGCTGTAGCTTACATGTAGCTTCTCTGAAAATGCAAGTCCTTCCCAGAAGTGGCCAAACCAGTAAAGAGGGAGGCCAGCTGTGCAATCTGCCTGAAGAGATCAGTCTCTGCATGCTACGCAGGCACAGCCTCACCTCCCAACTACTGCTTCAAGTTTTACTGTGAGGTGACTCATTAGTTGTTACTCTGCTTCCCTGAAGTAGGAAAACACAGACTTTAGAAGAATTGACCACAAGAACCAATTTCCTAAAACCTACAAAGCATATCCTGGAGAGCAAAAAAAACAAGTGCAAATGCCTGGTCCCTCTACTAGAATTCCTTTTCATTTCCTCAATAGAAGATGCTCCCCAGATCTGCTAGGGAAACTGAGCAAGCTTTGTGGATTAAACACAATGACCTATCAAGGTAAGCCTATTTATTTAAATAAGATTAAAAATATTTTTAATACTAGAGACTCATTCAGCTTAATTAAACCTTTCAACAAATGCTTCAGTCCTGTCAAAGATCTAAAGAACTAGCTATTTAATTAGAGTAACTTTAAAAAAAAAAAAGGCAGTTTCTTCATAACATCAAGTAAAGTATCTGTTTTCATGAGCAGAAACATTAGGTCCAGAATGTGGAATTCCCTGAGCCTTCAGCTGAGTCGATGGCCATTAAAAAGTCAGTTTCAATCACGTAACAGAAGAAAGATCATGTAACTAAAGCTTGCAATCGAGAAACCCCATAAACTACAGAATTGCTGAAGTGTGTAGAAAGATGATATATCATGTTACAACATTTCCTTAAGGGAAATACATGAAAGCATCACATCCCTGCTGTTTAAGAGAACAATTAGCAGTTACTAATGCCAAAGTGCATGCAAAGCAAACATCATTCACAATACTAAGTAACCCAGAACACCACATTTTTTATCTCTATCCTATGAAAGATGTTATCTGGCTTACATTGCCTGGTTAGAGATTTTCTACTGTATAGCAAGTTCTCACCAGTGAATTCAGAAGATTGGAGAGACTTAGAGCCATCAGTGTGATTTAGTATTTGATGCACCAGGCCCAAAGATGTTTCACTTTCTGAAAAGAAGTTCAAGATTGATTTTACTTAACATGGCATTATTAGACACTATGAGAACATGAATCATCATACCCCTCATTATTACTACAACAGCCTTATATTTCAGTCCAATAGAACTTAAGTGTGAAATTCCTAACATGGGAATGCTAGACTCAGAAATTAGAAACTAGATATAAGATCCATATATGTACTCCCTACTTGATAGTAGAAGATAACCAGACAAAAATAATTACTGAGGTATTTTACTAGCCATTGAATGAAAGCTAGAAATGATTGCTATGCATTTATATTTGTCTGCCCATCATTCTTAGTACAGATTTCCACAAAGATGTCACAAGCTAGTTGGGGTACACACAGTTTACTCCACAGTTATAAATATGACCATCCTTCCATGGGATGCAAAGTGCCAGTTTACACAAGCCCAAGGATCCAGAACTGTGGAGCAAAGTATTACTCCAACTGGGTTGAAGCCAAGTAAGAAAAGCTAGTATAAAACTGCAAAATCTCAAAGTCTCCAATTAAGTGTTCATTCTTCCACCACCCCCAGTCACATTTCCCAGAGAACAGCAGCTTTTCCTTTCAAAATGTCCTCCTTCAACTAAACCTAGTGTAGGCTATCAACATCTGTTACCCTCAAGGCCGCTGCTTCTTCAACTAGGATCTCAACATCTCAGCCACAGATGGGCCAAGAATATTAAGTTCCAATGATAACTGAAGATGGCCATTACAAATGTCAGTACTTTTCAAGACCAAGTTTATCCTGCAATGTAAAAACTAGCATTTGGAAAACGGAACACAGCAAACCAGACAGTAGTGTTGAGACTACTACAGATACAAGGGTTAAATAAGATCTAAACATTGCCACAAAGACTGAGGAGCTTTCTCCTGCTTCTTTCCAGGAAAGGGAAGCCTGAAGACAGGTGTCAGGTAATCCCAATGACAGCTCATAAAGCCCCCAATACAGGTTCAGCAACAAACACTGCAAATTTGGAGATGGAAATGCTAAGCATACATTTGCGAAATGGAAGCAGAGCTCCCCAGCCTGCTAGACCCCCAAGTGTGCAAACTTACTTTTAAAAAGCAGATTAAGAGATGCAAAAAAAGCATCCAAGTTTACTTGGGAAAATGTTATTCCATCTTATTCCCCACAGAAAAAGTTACTGAATAGAAAAACACAACTTAGAGTACATCACCTAAATTTCTATTTACAAGAAAATGCAAGGTAAGCTACTCCGTATTCCTTAATTATATTCTAGATGCCCACCGGGTTTCACGTATAGTAAGGTGTACAATCCCAAATATCTTCAAGATTTTTCAGGAAGTTTCTGCTAGAATACTTAAGCTTCTTCTCAAGGAAAGAACAAGAAATTTAGGAATCAGAATGTAGTTAACAGCTAGCCTCTTCAACCTTGACAGTTCGCAGAGTTTCTTTTCAAGTGACCTGGCTTCTGGATGAAGGTAGAAAAGGAGAGAATGCAAGACTGTTGCCTGGTCTTACTGTGGAGCCTGAGAACCAGTGCTCAAATCCTTCACCTTACTGGCATCTCTGGTGAGCCTCCTAAACAGAAGGCTGCAACAGAATTATACATGCCGTGCAGTTTTATATGCCTCAAACTTTTGATTATTAAATGCAAGTATCCAAAAATATGGATGGAACACATCTAACATCAAGTCTCCAGCAGAGAGCAACTTCATGCCTGTGCTGGCCATGTATAACAGACTTGAAAAGCAAGGTTTTCCACAGCACTTTTTCCATGTCACAGCAGCATGTTGTTTGCATCATTCAAGATGGAAAAAGCTCAAGACTTCTCTAGACTTCATATGGAAACAGACAAAACTTATCATCATGTGATGATGCAAAATCAACACAGCAACATGACCACTTCTGCTGGCCACTACAGAATCTCAGTATGAGCTTCACTTTACATGTAAGCAACATGATTTGACCACAACTCACAGTAGCAGTGAGAAGGAAAAAAGCATTTTTTAAAAAGAGAGATGTGTTATTAACTATTTTCTGGTAAAAAGACCTACTGCCACTTCAAAACCCTAAAAGGCAAAGAGAAGCTAACCTAAAAATCTACACCTACAAATTCCCAGCTTTAAAGACAGCTAAGAAAAAGGAACAGGGACACTCTGGCGTTGTAAATCTGCAGTAGTGACCATTAGAAAAACGTCAGTACGTGTTAGACACCTGATGTTCTTTACAGTATTTGCTACAAACAGCAAGATGACATTACTCAGCTGCTGCAGCTCCAACTGACGTGCACTTTTGAAGAAATCAAACTCATACATATGAGACAAACACACAATCTGTGCAGACAATGTATCTTAAAGAATCCTTTAAGAAACTGAAAGGAGAACATTAGAAAACAAAACCGCACCAAGATGCTCCTTTCAAACACCTACACCTAAACAAACAATCATCATTACACCATATATACACATACTCATATACACATAGTTATACACACCTCCAATGCCACAAGAACCCCAATTGAGATTACCAATCATTACGCAGGTACAATCTACCTGGTTATGTTAATAACAAATGGCAATTAGTGGTGACTAATTTGAAAGACGTATTTGCACCTATATATGAATCGACACTGCATGACATTTAAATCTGGAAAAGCTTGGAATACTAACTTAAATAAACCATCTGCATAGAATTCCAAGCACAAGCGAATGTAATATGCTCGGTACTTATACCTATATATTACCCTTGCCACAGGCTTCAAAATACAATCACACAGTTAAAACCCTGTACAGAACTCATCACCATAAATAACAATTGCGTGAGGAAAATATGTATCTTAATCATGTATTTTAGGAAAAAAGACTATAGCGGATGTGTGCATTTGTTTACACACAAAGACGTGTACTTTAAACTCAATCAGCCAATTCTTCAAGTCTACGTGATTTTCAGATATCAGGTATTGCTCATTAATGCTTTATAGTGCATATGGAATCTCTTCATCACATTAGTTTTGTTTTCAGAGTAGCAACCTGACTCTACCATCTAACACAATTCAGACTGGACACTTGACAGAGGCTGCCCTCATTCAGTTCTGAGCTTGGTTTAACAATTCGAAATACCAGAGGGGCAGAATTTAAATGCTGTACTTAGATCGTAAACTAGAAGAACCTTCAGGTTTAGCCCCCTAATACATTTCCAGCAAGAAGAATCATAAAAAAGAATTGGGGATGAGGATAAGGACCTACTGCAGGACAGCATGGAGAGAAAGCATGAAATAAAGCAGCAGAACAAACCTGCCCACTAAGTCCAAAAATGCAAAGAGGAAGAATCTGCAGAAAAAAATCCCAACAGGTGGTGCAGCGAGAAAAGGTGCAAGATATACTGGAAAACAGGACTGAAGTCATCTGGTACCAGAGTAACACTCTTTGGTTCAGCAAATCTCTGAAATACCCACCCCCACCCCCTTCAACATTATCCAGGTTTTCTTAATTGGTTTTCAAAGCCGTAATTCAAAATGGCAAGCAAAATATGATTCTATAGAGTCCTTACAAAATGGTGGTGAACTTTTCAAGTTATTTCTTTCTAAAAAAAGTAATTTTACTTTCCATAGAAAAGACAGCATTCAATGTCCCATCTGATCAAAATTCAAGTTACTTTACATCTAGCTGTGTAAATACCAGTCTTCCACTGTGAGTAATCCAATATAAGAGTGATGCTATCCACTAGTATTCCAATTAAAAAACAATCAACACCACATCAAGTTTACTCAATAGTCAGGTCCTCAACTGTGTAATTCAGGTTCTGTGAGATGTAATCTGCCACTTGTTAACAAGATGTATCTAAAAAGACTAATCACCTCTACATCAGTGGGGGTGGACTGGGTATTTTTCAGATAGGAAATGGCATTTAATTCCAAGTAAATTCAAATAAAAATTCATAACATGATGTGATTTTAAATGCAAACATTTTAAAGAAATATTGCACACCACCACCACACCTTGCACTATAAAAAAATTTGGAACATAGTATTTACATCAAGGTTTAAATCAACGTATTTTTAATGTTAAAAATTCAGACCTTCAGAGTCAACTTAAACCCTACACAATGCTGATTTCCAAACCTTTGTATCTCTAAAATAAATGATTACACACCAAGGTAGCATTTGCATAAATCTGAAATGCAGTACACTACTGCTAGCAATAAATACAAATAAACATTCCATGTAGCAAATAAAGAGATAAAAGTGAAGATGGACTGGTATCATCAAAATAGACCACAATGTAGAGTACGGATGACCTAATGATACCCTGCATTTTCTGAGCCAAGTTTAAAATTTCTAGAAGCAAGTTTGTCAAAACGAACATACCAAAATGTGCTGAACCACTGCTACTTTTACTTTGTATAGAGGTACTGCATGTCTGGGTCCCGGGTTGTGCTGTGCCTGTTCGATTTATACCCCTGTATAATTTCTTACAGGAGAGTTCATCATTGTCACTGTCATGTAGGGAGGGTGTCCGAGGCCTAAAATGCCGCCATCTACATGATTTGATATTGACTAGTATTTGACTGAGGTCTTTTGAGAAAGATTTGTCCGAGGTATTTGTTTCTGAGGTATTGGCAAATTGACTGATTGAAGAGTGTTGTGATGAGGAAAACATTTCCAAATCCAGCTGATGAAATGTATTATCGTAGTCCGAATGCGCTCTGTCTAGCAGCACCCTAAAATCAAGAAAACAATGCAGAATTATACAGTGGCAAGAAAATATGAAGCAAGTCACCACTGCACCATGTGTGCTTGCAGACGACAAACAGAAGAAACTACAGAAAACTGCTCAAGAACAAGTACCCAACTAGACACAGTGCACGACTATGTATTATTCAACAGTTAGTAGGATGTTTAGGTTTCTCTTCACATATATATTCTAGCTTTTACTGTTTGAGCAGCTGATGTACATTATCATGTATATATTGAGACACTACAAGAACACACATACATTCTTAAAAAAAAACCTCAGTCTGGAAGAGGTCCAAAATGCACAGAAAAAACAAAAACCAGAATAAACTATAACGGCTTAAGCAATTTCAGTTCAAAAGCCTTACTCCCACATATACCAAATACACCTACAATCATCCCAATGGAGTGGGGATGTCATACACTAATTTCCAAATCCCCCTGTAAAACCCCATTAAGGACTTCCAGGTCCCATTCTGATTTTGCTGATATGCCAGACTTGCTAATATCTGAAGCGCTAAACATTAACCTGAAAGCCAAACTGCATCCTTTTTCTTAAGATTTAATATAAATGTACCATTTTATTAAAGACATCTTAAAATATTTAAGAAATGGCACTTCCACACTGAACAAGTTACAAACTGTTTTCAATGATGATGCCCTGAAGCAATATATCTGAGGGAAGTCCTTAATTCTTTGCTATTTTTGACAATGTTTGAAATTTAACAGTTACTGTCACTTGTAAGTAAGTATTCCTCCCAAAATTCTCCTCTACAACTATCAAATCGCCAAATAAGGTCCAAAGTCAAAAAAGCATTTTCAGAAAAATGTGGGGTTTGCTATTTTTAAATACTACTATTTGAAGACAACTATGTAAATCATTAAATACAAACTGCCAATCACAACTGAAAATGTACATGTATTTTCACTTCAAAACTTGGGGAGTGCTAGCAATTAAAAACCCTGGAACCATTTAATTAAAGAGGATTAAAGCAGTTTCCACTACCACAAAATAAAAATGGAGACAGGAACCAGCTAAGGAAACTTGTATCAAATGGTAGCATTTAAAAAGTCAATTTCTCTGATGTCTCCATTCTTGAGAGATTTGGGGTTTTTAAACTTTGCTCTTTATGTCTGATTTATTTTTTTTTAAAGCAGCAATAATGTAGCACTTACCTTCCACCACGGCCGACCCGTCTTCGTGCAAACCCAATACACCTCTGGGGTACAGTGAGGGTGGTTAAGCAGTATCTGTATCGCACATCTCCTAATCTTCCCTCTTTAGGGCTACTCCACGGCCAGCTGCCAGGTTGGTCTAAATGAGGCTTAAAATAATTTGAACCAATTAAATAGAAGGAATTTTCCCCACAATGATGCTCTGTCTTAAGATGCATAAGGAATTTCTACTTACAGCATAGTACTGACAGCCTGCTTTCCGACGGAAGGCGAAAGGACCATCAGGATCATTTTCTTCCTCAGCCTCCGAAGAGCCAGACAAAACCTTTAAAGAGAGGATGGAGTGTGTATGTATACTAGTAAACTGATGACTTTTACTTCTATTCTGACCTTAATAGCACAGAACACTGGAGACCCTACCTGGGAGAGAGGTTCTTCATCTGAGCTAGGAAAATCATACTGATTCAAATCTTTAGCATTAAAGACTGGCAGTGCAGCGGGACTTGTCTGCTGAGGAGTAGGAGCAGCAGATGAAGGTAAGACTTTTGGCTTCTTCTCATACTTTCTTTTGGGTCTAATAACATCGGTTTTATCTTGCTGCAAAAAAAAAAAAGGGCATAAAATTACACACACAAGCAAATAAAACAGGAGTTTTAGAAAACTATGCAAAGCAAGCTAAAAAGTGAATGCATATCTCCATCATTTTGATAGCAAAACATGCAGTCACAGAATCACAGAACGATTTGGGTTGGAAGGTACCTTATCTTTAAGATAAACTACCTCCAACCCCCCTGCCATGGCAAGGGACACCTCCCACTAGAACAGGTTTGCTCAAAGCCCCGTCCAGCCTGGCCTTAAACACTGCCAGGGATGGGGCACCCAAAACTTCTCTGGTCAACATGTGCCAGGGCCTCAACATGTAACTGTCATGGAAGTCAGATGTTTCGTAAGTATTTGTATTTTGTTTCCAGTAATTGAAACGCTTTATTTCACCTTGTCAAACACTGTGTGCTCAATCCATGTTAGAAAAAACACTAGCCATTAAGATATCAGTACTATCTCAAAGTATATAAAAATATGTATAATGATCTCCATGAGGCACCATTTTTTTCTCTAACATTTTAAATTACTAGGTATTTCTGCAGTATTAAGGAATCACTAACTACCAAACAATGCTTTAAAGACAAAAACAGAAGTTAGACTTCTCTTTCCCCATACTTTGGCGAAGTCAAGTTTAAGTGCATTTCCCAAGTTTCCATGAAACAGATTTCTCTCAATCTGCAAGACACTGCATTGACCCAACATCACTAACAGATAAGTATGCTCCTCAGTTACAGTGCTCTGATATCAATGTAAGTATTCACTGATTCAAGCCACCATGTCAGATTCAGAACAGCCTTTGGACATTCTTAGCTATAATTTCATTTTTAAACAAAGACTTCTTATACCTCAGCATTTCTTCAGTGTTACCTGACCTATTTAATATGCTCACTTGTTGGCACTGTAGCTATGCTTTGTATGACACAAAATTAAAGCCTGCAGGAAAAAAAAGTGCTGGTCAGCTATCTAAATTAAGCGGGATTATTTGATACTTTACTTAAGTATAAAGCCAAACAAAAGAAATACATCATGCTAGGAATATCAGTGGATCACAACCAACCAATCAGAAAACTTCCACAAAATAACCCTCTAGATTAACGTAACTGCATAATTTAGAACAAGATACGTGTTTTACCTTATTAGCCCTATCTTTGTCCAGTATTTGGGTAATAAATACAGTTTTATTTAGGATAGCCTAACTGTACGGACAGTATTAGATATAAACACTCCTATCACCCAGAATAAGAATACAATTGCATATATCCTTTTGTTTGTAGTCGGTCTATACTTGCTTTAATTCTGCCAGTAGTTTGTATGTTATCCTCATAACTCCAACAGAACAAAGCATTTTATTTCAATTGCAGCTTTGCTAATCTATTTCCAATCTCAAGAAGCTTTCCCCTCCTCCCAAATGCTGTATCTTCCATAGTAACGGTACAAACTAGAGACTTGGTTACTGACATTACTCACTTTAACTTTATATTCTTTCAGTTCCATAGCTTCTTGGTGTTTGAAAGGACTGCTGTTAGTCACAGGAATGATGGGAATAGCATAGGTAGGTTTAATCACCTGCCGCTGTGCCATGACCTCAGACATGATCTCTCCACTGTAGTCACCCAAATTATACCTGAAATCAGAAATATTTTTTATTTGTTGGAACATTTACAATATATGTCTGCTAAAGAAGTGCACATCAGAGAACAAAGACTAATACTTGCAGCCTGGGGTAAAGGGCTGTTCAGCCTGGAGAAGAGAAGGCTGTGTGGAGACCTCATAGCAGCCTTCCAATATCTGAAGGGGGCCTATACGGATGTTGGGGAGGAACTCCTCATTAGGGACTGAAGTGAGAGGACAAGGGGTAATGGGTTTAAACTTAAACAGAGGAAGTTTAGATTGGATATGAGGAAGAAATTCTTTAC
>JANRGW010045460.1:0-19652 GCA_024733675.1 Psilopsiagon aymara | reverse complement strand
AGCGTCTACATATAGCCCATTCTGTCCCTGGCTTTAGTTTGATGAGGATGCAGGGTGCAAGGATGTTGTTTCACTGAGTTCTAGACACCAGTAAAGTGCACAGGTCAGCCTGAAGACAGCCCTGGTGAGAAGGAAATATGTGAGTTTCCATACTCATGGGGTGACAGAACTCCCCACATTGAGTCACGTGGCAAGGAAGGGTTTGCAGAGTGGGACTTTGCTTAGGAAAGGTGCAAGACCACGTCATGGTCTTCCATCTGCTGTTTCCCTGGTAGCTCACCACAGCTCCTGTCTTGCTTCTGAAGTCTAATAGATTGTGTTGACGGCCTGGAGGCAAGCAAGGAAGACGCAAATAGGACCATGTCACTGATGTGATCTGTAAGAAAGCTGAAATCTCCTAAGGCAACCCACTATATCTGTCCCTGCTTTGTTCCCCTTTGTGACAGGATCTTGAGGAACAAACCAAGTAGTAGCTGCCAGTGCCAACATCATCCAAGGTCCCAGCGCAGATTATCTCAGTTGGATAAAAATCCCACTAGGTTGAAGGGAAAATATTGAATCGTTTTTGTGGTCATTCAGCCCTATGTTCTCTTCCAGGGCTTAGAGAGCGAGAAGGCCATCCCTGTCTGCAGATGGCTCACAAAAGGAAAACACGTTTGAATTCAGCCTGCAATATTGCCTGTGTTTAATACTGTGACCTTCCTGTGAGTTACAACAGCAAAATCTGTGCTGCCCCCGATCATACTCTGGAGTGGATGTGAGGAATTGAAGCCAAATAGTAGAGAAGAAGGGAATCACATACCAAGGTAAATGTGGTGATTTAATGCCTGCGAAAGGGAGTTTGGTAGGGTATAGGATGTCCGTGTAACCTTCTTATCCAAGCTGGCTATATTAGTTCTGATGAATGCTACCACTTGTTGATATAACTGGCATGCATGTGTGATGATCTCTGAAGGAAACCTTTGTGTTCTTGTGGGAAGCAGGATTAACTTGTCCTTCAAGCACTTGTCACATTCCTGTAGAGGTTCAGACTTGATGGCCTGGCCAGTGAGGGTACTGGGCAGTGACACTGATGTCTTCTCAAACATCCCACTTGCGAAGATGAAATCCAACCAAGTGCTGTGGAGGGTCAGTGCTGAGCCTGCCCAGTTCCTGAGCCCCTCAAATGGAGCAGGGTGAGGGAAAAGACATCCTCCACAGGAGCACGAGGGCCTGGTTGCTAACGTGGTGCTGGCAGTTTGATCCTGGAGCCCCAAAATTGCTGTGTGTGAGAGAGGATGCAGTTGAAGATAGGATGAGAAAGTTGGGGCTGTGCAGCCTGGAGAGGGGAAGGCTGCATGGAGACCTCATAGCAGCCTTCCAGTATCTAAAGGGGGCTATAGGAATGCTGAGGAGGGACTCTTCGTTAGGGACTGTAGTGATAGGACAAGGGGTAATGGGTTCAAACTTAAACAGGGGAAGTTTAGATTGGATATGAGGAAGAAGTTCCTCACTGTAAGGGTGGTGAGGCAGTGGAATGGGTTGCCCAGGGAAGTTGTGAATGCCCCATTGCTGACGGTGTTCAAGGCCAGGTTGGACATAGCCTTGGGTAATATGGTTTAGTGTGAGGTGTCCCTGCCCATGGCAGGGGGTTGGAACTGGATAATCTTAAAGTTCTTTGCAACCCTGACCATTCTATGATTCTATGCTGTCCCCGCTGACAGCCTGGGGGAAGTAGAAAAAGTGTTGTCTTCACTGCTCCGAGTTTGTGAACTCTGAGTCCTATCAACCTTTAGATCCTTCTTTAGGTGTTGTCGATCATAGCAAACCGCACACTGCCAGTTGTCATCAGCTCCAGGCAAGGAGCATTTTCCTTGCTCGATTGCACTGGCAGAAAAAATCAGCCTCAATTTAGCTGTTTCAGATACCTTACTGCACAGCAAACACAGGAAGCAATTCTTGTTCAAGAGCTTGGACATCTCTCAGGCTGATTGTATGAAGGTATACACAGGAGAACACAGCAGCATCTTAATTGGCAAAAAAACTCCCCAGGCTATTGTTGGTGCTGCTTTTGCCCTTGGGTTATAACTCCCATCTGGCATGCAGGGTCAGGATCAGCTTAGATATCTAGTTTTCCCCCAGCAAAGAGTCCCCAGGTTCCTGTTTGTACCACTTAGGTGACACTGACAGCCCCATCTACACTCGTGCTTATTTCTGCCCAACAATTGCTTCAGAGGTTCAGAACTGTGGGACTGGGCTGGAAATTATCCAGAAAAGCCACACAGGTCATGCTGGAAAAGACAGGGTCCTGTGCTACCCATCGCAGGCAGAAGAAAACCTCTCCTCTGCCCTCACTGCTGGGGACCCCTTTCCACAACAGCATGCAAAGTGCAACCTCTTGCCAGGTAAGCAACTTCAGGTACTTGATATATAAATGTCTTGCAGGGATAAAACCCCAAACATTGACTGGTAATTGTTTCCCAGGGTTTGCTGTTTGCATTTGCAAGACTGGGAGGACTGACGCTGTGGGTCTCTGATCTGGGGCTGCTCTTCTGCAGGCCCCATCCACACCCTCCTCCACACCTTCTTGCCTCCTGCAGACTGCAGCAGCATCTGTCACTGTATGGAGCAATCTCTGATGTTGGGTTTGGAGGTGAAGGTCAGTGAATTGGGCTTAAATCTTGTCTAGCATTCTTTCAAACAGTGTGGTCTGTAGTGTGTCCCATGCCACCGAGCAGTCACCTCGCTACCTCTGTTTTGAGGCCAGTTACTTACATCTGGATGAAGTCCTCCTTGTGCATTTTAATTCCCTTTTCATTCATCTGGGCAGAGGTTTCAGGTTTTCATGTCTTTTCCTGCTGAGCATCACAGCCAACTGAGATTCCCTTTTTCACCTGGTGAGTGTCCTTATCCACACCAGTCAAGCTGCCTCTCAATTTTCTTCCTGCTAAACCGAACAGCGCAAGTCTCACATATCTCTCATTGCAAGAATTTCTTCTTACCCTCACATTGTTTGTGTAAGTTTTTGCCACCTCTACAATTGTTTTCAAGGCCCTTCAGAAGCACTGACATCTAAGTTGAATACAGTCTTGTGGTACTTATCGAATCCATATGAAGAGGTAAAATCACCTTCCTTGTTGTCTTCATCATTCTCTCGTTTAAATATCCAAAGGTTATTTAACCTTTCTCGCTATGTGCTTTGGGGAGATCCTCCTCATCTCTGGCCCTAAATCATCTGAGCTTTGCTCCGTGTACCAGTAGATACAAATCAGGTTTTATTAAACCATAATCTGTTTGAATGGATCCTAATTGCTGTGTACAATGATCTCATTATTTACTATTCTGTCTGTACCAGATCACCTGGATACCTTGTCAGCAATGACTCATAGAATAGTTTGGGTTAGAAGGGACCTTCAAAGGTGTTTCATCCAACCCCCCTGCAATGAGCTGGGACTTCTTCAACTGGACCAGGTTGCCCAGAACCGCATCCAGCCTGGCCTTAATGGTTCCACGGATGGCACATCCACCACCTATCTTGACCTGCTGGTCACGCTGCTTCTGATGCCTCCCAGCATGTGGCTGTCTTTCTGCGCTGCAAACACACACTGCCAGCTCATTTTGAGCTTCTCTTCAGCCAAGTCCTTCTCCTCAGGGCTGCTCTGAATCTCTTCTCTGCCCAGCCTGTATTTGTGCTTGGGATTGCATTGACCCAGGTGCATTTGGCCTTGTTGAACTTCATGAGGTTCACTCTAGCCCGTATCTCAAGCTTTTCAGGGTCCCTCTGGATGGCATTCCTTCCCTCCAGAGCATTGACTACACCGCACTGTTGCTGCTGTTTGTCAACACTGCTGTGTTTGTAGTAATAGAGTGTGCTGGGGGCCTGCACTGTGTGTGTGAAACCACCTGAACAGCCCCAAGTAGCACCAGTATATGTTCAAGAGACATGGTTTGCTGCTTGGCTGGGGTCTGGACCTTATCTCAGCCCTCCCTTGCTGGTGGGCATGGAAGGAGCCCAGCAAGAACCTGGAGATGCTCTGTACCTCAAGGAGCTTCCTTGGGTTAAGCAGGAGACATAGTGAATGCACCAGGGCTATAGTAGACCCCAAAGATGATGTGAGGCCATGTATAAGCAATGTGAGTGTAATTATCAGCTGCCTCAGCGTGGCTGATATTTTACATGTCATGTAGAAGAAAAGAAAACTCTAAGGGAAATGTGGGACGAGGAGGATTGTGCAAAGCAGCAATCATTTTTACAGTAAAAGAGCAGTTCCTGGGAGCTCCTCTCTGCAGAGCAGAGCTCTCCTTCTCCTCTCCCTCTGCTGATGGTTGCTCCTGCATAGCAGGGAGTGGGCAGGTGGGAGTGGGTGGCTGGTGTGCAGAGCAGAGTCCCTCTCTGCAAATCATCTGCAGGCTTCAGGTAATTGTAGATCAGAAGTCATTGCAGGGCAGGAGCTGGTTTTCATGTTTAGATAAGCAAGACTTGATGTGGGATTTTATGAGGTTTCTGTGTTGTTACTGGTGCACCTGGTTCCCACTGAGGAAACACTGTAAAAAACAGAAGCAAAACCTCCCCAGAGGGCTTTTGAAATGTCTACATCAGGTTGGTGCCATTTTGGTCCTTCCAAAGTATGTTCCTGTCCGAAGCCCAGAGAAGTTCATGGAAAATCCCGTAGTTTTCAGCAAACATTATGTCAAATCACATTAGACCTGTAACCAGAACTTATACATGGGAAAAGTGTGGCTTCCTTTCTCCTTCATCCAAACATTAGTTAGCTTCATTCACTCTTCTGAAGAACGGGAAACTTAAGTCAACAATACATCAAGTGTTGATGTGCCCCACTCCTTATACTCCAGGTGTAGCGCTATGCCCCAGAAATCCCAGTGACCAAGTCCATATGTTATGCAGAAGCAATTTCTGGCCTTCATGAAATGCTTATTTGTATGCCAGTCCTTAGTGGTAATCAAGGACTTCAGGCTGTCTGTAGCAAAGGACCGTATCAGCTTTATGGCATTTTTGATTGGCGAGAGGGAAGACTTGCTGATTTAATGTTTAGAAGGCTGACATTATTCCTAGGTCTCAGATGCTTTGGACTCAGTGACTCAAGCAACTGCCTGCAAAAGTACTGCTTACTGCAGTGAAAGGAAATTAGAAACATGATTCAGGAAATCGGGAGAACATCCAGGATTTCAAAGCAAGGCCCAAGCACCAAGAAGAAAGAAAACATAACACAGGCAAGGCAAGGCACAAAGCTGTTGGCTCTTGGTGAGACATGGCCGTGTTTTGAGCATGGGGGCTGGGTTGGGACCCAAAGGTCTCTGGATCTGCCCCAGATTGTCTGGTTGGCCTTGGGCAGGTCCCTGCCCCTCCGCTTCCCCTCCTTGTTCAAAGAGCCGGAGCTATCTTTTACAAATATTTGCCCAGGTAGTGCCTGCCACCAAGAATCTAATGTTGAATTTGCCCCTTATTCTTCTCCCTGTTTAAAGTTTGTAGGTGCTATTTCCTCTTTCCAAGGGTGGTGCAGAGGGCTCATTGTCCTACATGTAGCACCAGGGGACACTAACAGGCATCGTGCTTAATCAATGACCCTCCAGGCTACATATTACAGTTGGGAGGTTGAACTTCTCCAGTGGCTGGGGTCTGGGTAGGAGCTGCCTCTCAGAATCACAGACTCCTCTGGGGCATGCTGGGCTGTGCTTTCTCTCCCTGCCAGGCTGGAAAGATAAAGCCAGCATTCACCCCTTGGCACTTGTCACCTTGCTCCAAAGCATTCTCTTCCCTCTGATGAGCCCCAACACTGTGGAGTATCCACCAGTGGCATTTTGCTTGAGCAAGGCTAGCAGGGTCAGGCCACATGACACCAACATGAAGGGACAGCTTTCCTGTGATCTAGGAAACTGATCTGGTGATGCCACTGGCAAAAATGCTTCTCTGATGGGGAGAGAGTATCGTGTGTCCTCTTAGGAAGGGTAGAAATGTTGTCCAGTTGTCAATCACCTGGGATGGATCATTTACCCCTTGTGGTGTAACTTACCATATGAAAGACAGAAACCAAATGGTGTGCAGGGGCATTGCAAAAGAGAGGGATGAGACTCATCTGGATGTAGAATCCATGCGTAAAAAACATTTGTAGGAGCTACTACTGACCTTAAGAGCTCCAGAAATGACCCCACTAAAAAGGCTTTTCTCCCTGCTGGCATCGTTTGACTGGTCTGATTTTCAGGTGTACCAAGTACCCAGTGACCTCCTGGTAGGTACTCAGCACTTCTGGGAAATCAGACCACTTAGCCAAGCTGGTTTCCATTTTAGGAATGCATTAAAGATCACAGTCCAACTTGTTCAGAAATGAGCATAGTGCTCTTGTTCGTTGACCATGGAACAGTCGAGCCCTTGAGCTGGTTGTGGTCTGGTGGAGGGCAGTGTCTGTGTTCCTCAGCTAGGTTAAACTGGAAGTCTGTGGCTGTACATCCATCAATGACAGTGAGAGACTCCAGCTTCTCATCTACAGCTGGTGTGCCATTAAGTGTAAAAACACTGCTTTATTTTTAAATATGAATTCCAAGTTGCATTGTGTCAGCCATCTCAAACCATAACCTTGACATCTGATTTGAGGAGCTGCAGATCGCTTGGGACATACTCCAGGGAGTGCTACAGCTGATGCTAGTTACCTCCTATGTTTAAGCCATCCTTCCTACATGTTCAGAGATAATTTACTTATCCTAAGATGTGTTTCTAAGTTGTAAGGCCACAGAGTGGTGAGGAAGTCTCTTTGATCCTCGTAGTGTCAGGCAATGCAGAAGGTACCCAGATGCACTTAGCACTCAAAGCCTGATCCTTCTCTTGTGTTATACCAGATTTACCCCTTATAAATCCACATGGGGTTAGTCTTGATTTATAGCTGAGCAAATGGTATCAAAGTCAAGCTCCTGCTCTATCTTTCCTGTGGTTATAAAATTCAAGATTGAATCTCCTTGTGAACTTTAATCTCTGAAAATTTACTCATCTATCTTTTTTTTTCCTGTGCATTTCCCCCTTCTCCCCCCCCAATTAATCCAATGGGTTTTCATTTTCTTTTAAATGCTGAAAATGACCTTGCTTATTTTGATGGGCTCTGGAACAATAGCACTCGCTGTCTTGCACTCATTCTCCATCCTGGGGCTGTGAGTCATTATGGTTATAAAAGACAGAACATTGAGTCACTGACTGTCAGAAATCTCTGCTGTGAGGGATGGAGCCTTTCAAGAACCCCTCTTCTGGTAATCATTACTCTTCTGTATTTACATTGCAGTAGGACCCTGATCCCAAGTCGGAGTAGAGGCTCTAGTCATTAAGTGCAGAGCAAACACACTTGTCTTACCAGTCCTTGCTTTGATGAGCAAGTGCAGGATCAATTTGGGACTATCTACATCTAGAGAAACTTCCATCCAAGGGCCTTTATGAATATTGATTGTTTAAGCCTGGCGACAGTTGAATCTGTTAGCAGACTCAGCATATGGAGCTGGTCATTATAGTAAGCATTTTACTGGTCATTACAACACTGACCTAGGGCTTGCCCAGTATTGCTCCGCGTCCTTATCTGTGTCTTGCCGTGTATTTCCTATGGAACCTCACACAAGTCCTCCATAAGTGTTGGGCATGGCTTAAGTGTTCCACAACATCCTCTCTGCAGGGGGCACATTACCACTGCCCATTTCACAGCCTGGATGAGAAGAAAGAAATACCAAAACACAAGACACTCAATGGTAAGGAAAGTCTGAAAGTGTTTCTGGCAAATGGAAGCTAACCCGTTGCCAGGCTCACAGACAGCTTTGGTCCCTGATGCCACTCATCCAAATGAGCTTTTTGGTGGAAATATCCCATGAGGTGACAGAGTCAGCAGCAGGGCTGGGGTCAGGATTGTTCTCCCTGTGCTCTGTGTTATTACTTTGAGTCTTTCCTAGTGCAAAGCACCTCTTTGCTCAGTCTGGGCTGCAGTGCCTTCAGGGCCATGCACAAACCTCATGAAGGACTTTCTTTTCACCCATCCCAGACCCCAGGAGTGAGGTGGTTTCTGTCTGGGGCATGGGTCCAGAAGGCTATGAGCGACCCTCCTCCTGTCCCTTCTGCATGTTCCAGCGGTGACACCAGCTGTGGTTTGTTATAAAGACATGTCATACCGCTTGCAGCACTTCTCACCCCATCCACTCTGTGGCCAAACTGAGGTTTATGTTACTGCTTGCTGGATCCAGTCCTGTGCTTAATCCTTTCTGCACTGCTCCCTGCCCCAACAGGCCAAGTGCAAGCTTCGGTGACGCCCGCTTCGAGGTTTATACAGGTGTCACTGGCAGTGCAGACTCGAGGTCTGAAGCACTAAGCCATATGGATTTTCCCATGTGGGTTTTGTGTTTCATTAAGTCAGTTTTGCATTCGTGCCCTGAGAGCTGCTGGTGCAGAGGGGAACAAAAACCCTTAGTGACTGCCTTATGGCACTGGTCTCTGGCAGACAAATAGCCATAGACCAGTTTCTCATCTTTGCTGTGACTCTGCTGACATCAGTGTTGAATGGCAGAAATTCCCCTGGTGCTGCTGGAAATGCAGTTTTCTGTTTGGGGTGTTGAGAGTCCATCAGCTCCTCTAAGACACAGTGTTCCAGCCCCATCATAGAATCAGAGAATCATAGAATAGTTAGGGTTGGAAAGGACATAATTCTTTAATGACTTCTGCAAATGTTAATATTCTTTTTGGTGAAATGAAATACATTTTAGCAAGTTGGGTTTTGCCACCTTTGGGGTCAAAAAAGTGATCCCTGTGGTTCTTGCAGTGACCCAATAGCTGAACACAGGAGCCAAGTGTTAATTAGGTAAGTTTCTTTTTCAGTATCCTCCCGATGGCTGTTTTCTTTCAGTTGACACAAATAGCTACACTGCAGCAACTAACCTTCCCGTCTCGGTGATGAATGTCTCACCCCATTACACCAAGCTCGAGCTTTTGTTAACATCCACTTTAAGAAATCTTTTTCAGTCAAAGTCCATGGGTTATTTGAAGATTATTATGCAAATAAACGTTGCTCTGTCACTGAAGGATGGCTTGAAATATCGCTGACCAGTGGGGTTTATCTGAACAATTTGCAATTAATAATCAGAGGGGCTGGAAAGAGAAGTGCTGCCATGCCTGGGTGGGCATGGTGGGCTTCTTATAGGGAGATAGGTTTCTTTGCTTAGCTCATCCATGCCTGTTTTGGTTTTATTCCCTGTTTTCAGGTGATTGTGAGTCAGGAACAAGGTCCCAGGTTGAGATGTCCAGAGCTTCTTGGTCACAACTCAGCCTTGAGACATGGGTTCTCTGAAAGGGTCTTGGGCTGTGCATTGGACTCTTCCATGGGGACTGTAGTGATAGGACAAGGGATAATGGGTTCAAAGTTAAACAGGGGAATTTCAGGTTAGATGTAGGGAAGAAGTTCTTTATTGTGAAGGTGGCAAGGCACTGGTTGCCCAAAGAAATGGCAAATGCTCCATCCCTGTCAGTGTTCAAGGCCAGGCTGGACAGAGCCTTGGGCAACATGGTCTACTGCCCATGGCATGGGGGTTGGAACTGGGTGCTCCTTTCCCTAACTCTTCTACAATTCTATGTGGAAGCAAGTCAAGTGAGAATCACTGACCACTTCCGAAAGGATTGCATTTAATGGAAGTGACAGGTAATCATTTAACCCCTGTGCATCCCTGCTCAGAGCTCAGAATACAGAGATGTAATTTCTTGCCCTCTACATGAGAATGAAGGATGAAATGTTGTAAAATAAACCCTCTCACAGTGTCTCACAGTGGTAAAGAGCTGCTCAGTTTGGAAACTCATAGCTAACGTGGTAGAAGGTGCAGGTGGCAGGAGTGTTATGGCAAAGGCTCCTCCAGATTCTAACTGGGCAGCAAATTCAATTAAAAAACAGTGGCTGGAGGTACTAGGCCTGTAATTAAGTGGATGGGTGGATGCGTGGCTTATCTGTAACATACGAACATTAAAGAGTCCCCTAAAACCACATTAAAAAGTTTATACGGGTGAATTTAATTGCTGCTCTTCTTATATTGCAGTTGGTGAAATTAAAGGAAATTTTGTCCTTATGAAGAAAATGAAGGGGGTAATTCAGGAAGAGAACTGACTGGCAGTGCTCTGAAGTTTTATTGCAAAATGAATGAGAAATATTCATTACTACCTGGATAAATAGATTATTCTAATACAGGGCAGCGAAATACATGACTGTTATGCAATAAATAGGGTCTAGTCCTGTGTAATGCAATTCACATGAGTAATTGCAGCGAGACCACTGGCCCTGTCAGGGCATCTGACACGAACATTATTTTGCACCAACTTGTATCACTCCAGCAATTTTACTAGAGATGGCCTATTTGTAATTATCTACCTGGCCTGCTGAGCCTCAGCGTTTGATTGCCTGGCTGATACTCACTGCTTGTTCTCTCGCACACAAGGGTAGGGTACGGCTGTGCTCCTGTGCGGAGTGCGATACACGGGGCTGGTGATGTGCCTCGAAGTTTAGGGTGAGCCAAGAGCAGAAGGCAGCTGTTGACAAGCCCAGTGAGGAGCTGCTGGTTTATGAGCCTGGGGATTTGATATTAAGCCCTGAGCTTCAGGAAGGGTCATGTGCTCACTTTCAGTGCAGCATGCCCTAACTCACAAGAACCACAAAGCAAATGAGGAAAACAAAATCAAAGCAAGGCACAAGGTGGTTGTTCCTCACTTTCCCCATCCTGACTAAAGAAAAGATGTTTTTCCTACTTGTTCTATTTTTGACTCTCTTTCTTTTCCCATAAAAAAAAAAGACCCATTATCCCTTTCTTGACTGCATTGCCTTTAACATTTCATAGGGACTTACTGCCTTCTGACTTTACTGTCTTACTATTCCTCCATCTGCTGGGAATGTATAATTACAATCAATAAAAATACACCATAAATAAAGCACCTTTAGTGTTCTGTTTATGCTAACCTTCAGGAACCAGGGACCAGCACCACACAGAAGGCTGCTTAAGCTTTTTCTCCAAATTGTAACACAGAAAAACAGCTTCCTGTGCTGCAAGGGGCATTTCAAATGCACGCTTTCCTCTTGCTACTTTTTATTGCGCACCATTTAAGAGTCCTGAGCCTGCATCAGATTCTCCGTGACCCAGCTCTAAGCATTCCACTTAGTTAGCCTAAACCTCTTTACATTCCTCAGCTCTGATCTGCTAATCCCCCATAAATCACCACTGTTTCTCAACAAACTCAAGCCAGCGTTAAGATTTATGTGGAAAGGATTTGTCATTTCCCACCATCTTTAACCTGAACCAAGATCAGTGGGTGCTGGGGCATGGCAGAAAAAGCAGGAGCTGCAACAAAAGGGGGAAGGTTTGGCACAAGGGACCAAACTATTTGTTTTGCAGATGATGAAGGGATTTGGGGCTACAAACAGGAATGTTTCCGATGCCGTTTCCATCAGGATAATCCCAGTAGGGAAGAGCCTGGGGGAGTTGAACTGCATCTCATCAAACCATAGACTCTGTGTATGCCCAATGCCTTTGCCCAGCGGGTGCTGGGACTGTGGTATTGCAGCTGAGGATGGCCCAGATCCACATGGGCACATGCAGCCTTCACAGTGTGCAGGGAGCATGGGGAGCTCAGTCCCTTGGTTCTTTGCCCCTGGTGTGCAGGGGGGAGGAAGCACATCTACACTTTGTGAGCCCCTTCGCTGGGTCCATTTTGTTTTCCTTGGTTTAGGTGGTCACACTGCCACAAACATGGACACTGAGGTTCTGTTCTGGGCTGCAGGTTGGTTTTCCTGTCTCTCCTCTGCTGCCACCTTGCTTTCTTTTCACATCCCATGGGCAGGGCTGCAGTCCGTAACTGCACCCGCAGGGTGGGACTCAGCCCCTTCCCACCAGGTTGTTTTGACTCTCCCCATGCTTCTGTCCCAGGGCAGAGCATTTACATCTTTATTCCCTCTCTTCAAATCCAAGGGGTTTTGTTTGCTGTAGAATACAATCTCTGCTCTTCCCACCCAACCCACAGCCCCTCCTGCAAACTGAGTCCTGTTCCCTGTGGCTACCAAGGCCCTGTGGCTGGGAAGCTCAACCTGCTCTGGCCTCAGCAGCATCTGCTTTGGGGAGCTGGTGTCTGTGCCCCTCCTGGGGGCTGCAAACCCTCCCTTGGTGCTTGATGTTCTCTCCTGAGGCTGCACTGGGATCCAGCTGGGATTCCCCATGAGGTCTCAAGGACCTGGTCCTTGCACCCACTCCTTTATTCAGTGCGGTTCCCATGAAGGTCAATTTCATGGACAGAACCATCATCATAGACATAAAGATTAGCCAGGGTGTCCTAAGCAGAGGCATCTGTGGTACTGCATTCACATGGAGGCCAACAGTCAAACTCCTGCAAACAAATGCTCCCAGGGGTTGCATGGATGGGTTTGGAGCCTGGTAAGTGGCATGTTTTCGATGAACATTTAGTGTTCCCCAAAACTGAATGGGACCATTCAGGACCTACCTGCGCAGGCATACAGAGCTTGTCTGGGGAAAGGGCTTTGATGCTGGTTTAAGTTGCATCTGTGTGGTGGGGGTTGATCTGACTGGACTGAAGCTGGCAAGATGTGGTGGTGGGGACATGGCATCAGCAGCCAGCAGCTGTTGCCAAGACAGAATGAACGTCTTCACCTTATCCCATAAAGGGTACAAGTAATAACAGAAATAGCCACCTTGGGCATGAACCACTTGAGATGAATCTGTTGCTCCTTTTAACAGCGTGTTCTGTGCTGTTTCCTTGGCTTCATCCAGGCTCTCGTTCAGGCTGACCTTTACACTGAATCAAATGAAGCTGTGGCTTTTGCTCACTATTTTTGTTGATGTGACCGACCGGAATTTGAAGGAAAACCCTTCAAAACAAAGCAAGTTCCTCTGCAAAGTTTGTGACTTTAAATCTTGAGCTTGACCCACAGGGGCCAAAAAGAGAAGTGCAGGTGAAAGAAGCAAAGGCACCTGTAAGGGTGTCTTTAAGGTCCCTGCCTCTTTTAGTTTCCTGTCAAGTTTCTGTGTGTATCAGCTCTCCCCCATTCTTCCTCCATTTTTATCCTTTTTCATTTGCTCTTTCCTTGTGTTTGATGTTTTCTTCTCTCCTTCATATTCCAATCTTTGCCCTTCTGCTTTCTGCTTTGGAAAGCATTACTCCAGCATCAGTGCATCTGTACCTGTTGGACTTGTATGGGCTAGTGCAATGCCGGCTTCCCAGGGGTACCAATAGGAGACCAATGCTCCCAACCTCCATGAGGCCCTGCTGTATCATCCAGTCTCTCATCTGGTAACACCTGATAAATGTTTTCTGCCAAAACTCAAGCACTTGAGAGAGGAGCCTTGTTTTAACTCCAGCCTCTCTGCTGCTGCTCACCTTTCCCACGTTGTTGAAGGCCGTGCAGCTTTCTCTGCTTTGGGCTCTTGGAGGAAGAGCTGGGCTCAGAAAGACAAGGTCCTGGCTTATTCCCAGGACTTAACTCTCCCTCACCTGCTGGATCACCCCCAAACTATGAATTGGAGTAGCTCTGTGCAGTCAAGTAGTGACCATAGATGTCCAAACCAGGCAGCATAATGGTGAGGGTTGAGCCAGGCTGCCTGGCGAGGCTGCTGGGGGTCCAGTGCTAATGCAGTTTGTTTTAGCAATGAAGCACTTATAACTCATATTCTACCCCTTGTGCAGCAGGCCAGCTCTAGTTCTGCCTCAGTTCTTACCTCAAAGCAGAATTTCACATCCAGCTCTAGAATTTCAGTTGCTTCCTGTTAAATACCCAGAACGGTTCTGGTTTTGAGATGTAAGCTGATGACAGTACATTTCAGAAATGCATGAGCATTCAGCATTTGTTCTGCTTAATGAGCTGCTTCTCCTGGCTCTGTGGCTACATCAGATTAGCAAAATGCAGCTTAGCTACCCTTTCCATACCACTCTTGCCCTGTGCCCTGCTCTCATTGCTTCGGCTGATCGACCTTTCAGTTCAAGCCAAATCACTTTATTCTCATTCTAATTCCCATGAATGAAATCTCAGATTTTCATTTCTAGTGCTTGTTAACAGGGACAATATTGATGGGGTCCAAGAGAAAATGCTTTGCTGGATAAAGCTGAATGCATGGGAGTGAGAGGAGCAGAAACAGTAGTGAGGAGGGCAAACAAAGCAGTAAGAAGGGCAAACAAGGCAATGAGGAGGAGCTGGAGAAGCACTCGTAAGGAAGCGCTTTGGGGTTGATGGCTGGCCAGGCCAAGGCTGGGAACTCTGAGCACAGAAGCTTGTTCAATTCACTCTGTGCATTGGGAAATAGGGGCCTTTTATGATCCTGGTAAATAAGCAGCGTGTGTCACATATTGTGTAACTCCATCATCCATTTGTTCTAAAAGGAAGAAAAAAAAGAGGCAGACAATAGCCAGAAAATCACAAGCTGCTTTGTTTGTAGGATAAAATAACTGTATGGCACACCAAGCCAACAAGCCTTTTAAAATATCATAGGTTTCAAACCTGTACTCTGCAGCCCAGACATGGTGTACAGTAAGTTGCAGTGTGACTTACGGGAGGCAGCGTTATTGCTTGCTCTGGCATCTGTCCCATTTCCTCCTGCTTGGCTGGTCAAAGGCAGTGGTGGGGACAGCCTGTCACCCATAGGTTACACAGTACAGGCAGGAACATTGAATGGCTCCAGAAATGTGGCTTCTGGGAGGAATCAGATTATGAACATTTCTGAGAACCAGGTCCTTAAGGATTTCCAAAGGTGGACCAAGCCACCTTATTCTTCTCAAGAACAAATGATGCCAGAGTGGAGCCAGCTGAGCACCTTTTCCACACCTCTTTCATAGTAAAGATGTCTGAGTTCTATTATATATATTGTTGTAGCTCCTTTAGATTTAATTTAAGCCACATGACCTTGCATTTAGAGAGCCTGCCCTTGTCTATAATCTAATCAGCTCAGTCAAGAGGAATAGTTGGACAAGGATGAATGTGGGCCCAGGAGCCTGAAATTGGATTGTGTGCAATTGCATCTGTGGATTTATAGCAGAAATTTACAGCAGAAAGAGGGGATTTTTATCTTCTCAAGTGCCCAACAGGAGGAAAAGTTAAAGGCTGCCACATTTGTTGCACAAAATCTTGCAAAGACCCATTGAGTTGTGTCATTAGATGGATGGAACAGGCATCAGTGAGCCAATGAATTGGTTAATATACAAGTGGAAGAAAAATATTGGTAAAGCCATTCTCTATTGGTTGGTGGGACCGTGTCATGATGGAATTCCTAAACAAGAGTGTAGGAAAATGTGAGGGATGAGTTTGTACCCCCTGAGGCCACTGAAATGAAGTTTTCCACAATGCATCTTGTACTCTGCTGCAGACATCGCTCAAAGCCATTTCATTTCCTTCAGACCTGTCAGGGATATCAGGCTGCTCAGATCCCACCCTGGGCCCCCTCCTCCTTCTGCCTTATCAGGATTACGCCTGGTCCTCACGTCTGATCAGCATCCAGGGCTTTGCTTGCTGCGTGGCAGAAATGATGCTTTTGCCCCAACATGGGCCACGGGGGAGACACATGTACACCTTGTGATCTCAAATGGCAACTTCACTGCTGTTTACTTTCCCCTCCCACTGTGAGAGATGCTGTACAAATCACCCCAAAAACCCAGACCCAGTGCCAGGAACTGAAATATAAGGGCGGATAGTAGGAGGCAGACGTGGACAGAGAGGGACATGCAAAGAAAGAATAAGGTGAGCTTACTTATTTTAACTTATTCCATGTAGAAATTTGGGATTGTGTATGAGCTTGCACGAGAAGTTTGTGCTGGCGTAAGAGCCTCATATCATTGCATTCACATTTCCAGCTCTGCGTAGTAACATTTTGAATGTAAAATTGAGCAAATGTTTTACTTTAAGTCACAAAACCCAAGCCTATTCACGCTGGGTTTTGGGAAACCTTTATAAAAACAACACAACGCAAGATTGCATCTGAACCGCTTGGCAGCCTGCCTCTAATGACAACCAGGAGGCTTATTGTTGTGAATTAGTTATTTAGTAGAAGCTGAAAGTGTAACAAAATAATGACAAGAGGATTTTTTTATTTGCAGAAAGTCAAAGCTGATAGTTCTCAGCAGGAACCCGCTGTACAATGTTAGAGCAGAGACTGCACCAGGAGAGACGCAAACATTAGAACCCAACTGGTGAGAAGCGAGAACAAGGAGAATAAACATGTGACAAGCATAAACCAGAAGAGTAGTCAGAAGACTTGTGATGGCAAAGTATTTCTTTATTCTATTCCATGAAAATCTTTCCTACTACCTTGTAATTGCATGAAGGAAAAAGCAGAGACAATTGAAGAAAAAGACCAAGTAAAAGACTTCCTCTGTTCTGGGTACCCGGAGCACGCAGCTTTGCTCATGGACCCTGAGGGCATTGTTAGTGTGAGTCCTATTCCTTGTGAAGGAAGCAAGCTCTAGAAATAATGAGTTGGAATGAAGGGGCTGTTGGCACAATATTATCATTATTTGAGGAAATAATGTGATATGAAGATTAGCACATAGGATAATAGCTATTGCATATAGCACTGTTTTATGGTCCATTCTCTGTTGCTTAACATTATTACTCATTCTGTGTCAGGCACTATTAAACTGAATTTTAAAAGGAGGCCCTTTGCCTTGCTCTAGTGTTGGCGGCTTTGGTGTATTGTTAAGCCTTACAGTCAACGTGTCTCCGTGCATAATGTAACACTTACTGGTTTGAACTGTAATTCTGTTTTATAATCTTTTACTACTGTGAGACATTGTCCTTTATGGAATTCCCATAACCTCAAACTCTATTTTCTCATAAAAACAAACCAAAACAGTTCTTCCTTGCCCTTTATAATTTAGGATAGCCTATTGCCACTCCGCAGAGGACATGGGCATCTCAGTGTCATCTTCTTTCTGCAAATTAAGAAGCTATATTCTCCTTTGTTGTCTGTGGTAGGATGGAAACCACTTGTGGCTCAGCAGCCGTACACTTGGGTGACACCGGTCCTTGTGCAGATCTATGGGATCTTGAATGCAACTGGCACTTTCCTCTGCAAGGACTCAAAAGGGGAGACCCCATGCTGAGACCAACCTCATTAGATGTCTCCAGCCCACCACAAAGCTAGATATGATGTTGCCACATATGGTTCTGGTCCTGCACAATGGCAGGAAAGGTACTTGGGAGGTATAAAATCCGGTTAGAAACTCAGATATATTAATCCTTGTCACATGGCTATGAAGATCTTGCCAACTTAGAGAAACTGTATTTTTAAAAAAGCATAAAATCTGCCCTTTATAAAGAAAAAAAAAAAAAAAAACTCTAACAGCAGAGTACGTCCTTTTTAGCTGCAATCAGTTTGGAGCCTCTGGGAGGTTTTGCATCTTAAAATAGTACAAGCTCAAGTTGAACATGTTAAACAAATACTTGTCGCTGCCCCTCTGACATCCCTGGTGTGTAGTGCTCTCCAGGAATTCTGTTGCCTCTGGTCCCACTCCAAACCCACCATGGGCCACATTCTGCAGCAATCATGGTGCCTGTATGAAAAAGATCTGCAGGAGGGTGAGGAGAGGATGCAGGTCAGCACCCATGCTGTCTGAACCCATCCTGGTGGCATGTATAAGTCTTTCCTCTTACCAGGAATGTTGGACCACCATGTCATCCGAGGTGGGTGTGATCTGGAGCTCCTGACCCTGATCTGGTCATTGGAGAAGACCATATTGCTGACACAGTATGGTGTCTGCAGTGTCAGCCCTGAACCAAATGCTCCTGGGGCTGAAGGAAAGCTCAGGGTTGAGTCAGTCCTCAACAGGACAAAATGATGTATCAGTCTCTTTGCAACCATTCCCTGGTTTAAGTCCAATTGTGCATGCTTGAATGTGACTGCAGTGGGGTTTTTAATCCACTGTCCCAAGCTGCTTGAAGACTACAGTTTAGGTTTCATGCTGGCCTTGTAAGCTCAGGGGCAAGGGATAAGCATTCAGGACCCACACTTTATTTGGGCTGTCAGATTCATTAGACCCAGGTTCAAGAGGAGCTGTCCTCTTCTGTGACTGCAGATTGATGTTGTTACTGTCCTCCAGCATCCCAAGGGGATGGTGAGGAGCATGCACTTTTGTGAGGGGTTGTCCAGAGAGAATTTGTTCCTGTTGTCAGTATTCAGCAGGCAGCTGTTTCCCAAAGGACAAGAAGAGGGTAATCTCATTTGCTGCTACACTCATTTTCTCCTGCAGATTCAAGCTCCTGGGAACATCTTCACACAGAACAAAGCTGAAAATACACTTCTTTCTCTGCTGTTGCCTGGGATGAGATGGAAGGCATACCTCATGTCCAGTGAGCTGGGAGCTATGTTTGGCACTGTTTCCCCTTGCAAAATCTGTGCCAAGGAAAGAAATCTTTGAGCGCATTAAGTTTTATTAGTCTTAAAAAAATATGTAAGGAGAAAGGTTATTTGTGTTTGTGTCACCAACTGCGTGAATTCCCTGTTTACCTCTCTGCTGGGGCACCATATTCCCAGTATCCATCTCACAGCTGGCAATGGCCTGGTGGGGACAGGTCATGCATTATTGGCATGTAAGCCTCAGCCTCTTGGCACAAGCAGCAGTGTAACACTCCTGCTGGGTCTGCAGAGGAAGTATGGGCAGAGATGGAGTTCTATTTGTTTGGGAAGCACTCAAACACCATGGAGATGAAGGCAGCACAAGCACCTAGGTAAATAGAAAAGCCTTTGCTAACATGGAGCAGTAATGCCTGATGAGTCATACTGCTGCCCTGCAGTGTTGTTATCACTTTTGCATTGTGCAATCAAAACCTATGAAGTTGGCAATAGAAGTAATGAGCGATGAGATGAATCAATCTCTGCCTGGTTATGCAGAAGGAAGCCGCGCTTTAAAGATACTCAATGGATCGCAAGGGGTTGCTTTCAAAGTGAAATTCCAGATTATTCAATTTCTTTTGAGCTTCGGCAAGACTCAGACCTTGGTTGAGATGCCTCGGTCTGGTCCTTCCCTTAATTGAAACTGTCTACTGTAAATAATCTCTCCTGTTTCTTCATGACAATATGCCTCTAAGGGTTAATGAGGCACAGGAAGAGACCACCTAATTTGTTCACCGTTGCAGTATGAACAGCCTGAAACTGCTGTAGGGTAGCAGCTCCTCTCCTCCACATAATGAGCTGTAACTCAATATATATAAGCAGCCATAGGGGATGTTCTTCCCTTATGTGACTGAAAATATACAATGTAAGGTAGGCATTAAAGGATAAAACCTTTTGCCAAACAAGATCCCTCTTCCTCCACCCTTCCACCCTTTTAAGTACTGCCCCTGAGAAAATGAACATGATCCGGCAGTGTGTGCTCGCAGCCCAGCAAGCCAACCGCATCCTGGGCTGCATCAAAAGAAGTGTGACCAGCAGGTTGAGGGAGGTGATGCTGCCCCTCTACTCTGCTCTTGAGAGACCTCACTTGAAGTACTCTGTTCAGTTCTGGTGTCCTCACCATAAGAAGGATATGGAACTGTTGGAAGAAGTCCAGAGGAGAGCCACAAGGATGTTCATGGGACTGGAGCACCTCCTGTATGGAGATAGGATGAGAAAGTTGGGGCTGTTGAGGCTGGAGAAGAGAAGGCTGCGTGGAGACCTCATAGCAGCCTTCCAGT
>JANRGW010045457.1:0-17646 GCA_024733675.1 Psilopsiagon aymara | reverse complement strand
GGTAGATGACATCAACTGCTCTACCCCTGTCCATCAGTTCCATAGCCCCATCATAGAAGGCCACCAGATTGCTCAGGTAGGATTTCCCCTTAGTGAAGCCAGAGCATGTGACAGATGAGTAAAAAGGACATTCACTGAGTCCCAAACCTATCCACGCAGTTTTCCCCTTTTAACAATGACTGACTGCTGTACTATACTGCCTTTACCCTTTTTAGGTGTGAATTTCAGATTAGCTGTAGTATCTGATGGACTGTAATTCTATTTTCTTGGTGGGTGCTTTGCAGTGTATTAGTAGCTGGGTGGTTCATGAGCAGGGAGGTGATGGCTGCATTGCTTTTTTGAGTGAATGTATCAATGAAATGGATGAGTCTTATGTATCCCAAATTCTACCCTAAGGAACAGGTGAGCTTTTTCCAGCATCTGTTGTAGTCTTACCAGAGTACGCATTTGAGGAATGAAACCCCCCTAATTTTGCAAGGGTGCCCTGTCTGTTCTCCAGGGCTATTGGATATAGCTACAGTGCTATAAATATTGTCTCTGTCAGCTGTGCCTTATGTAGACTAGGTGTTAGATTAATCTACAGTCTCCTTACTTGGCCATTAAAGCAATTTTTATTTTTTTTTTTTTAATCTGGACACTTTTAATAATGAAGATACTTATCCTGTTGTGATGCAGACAGCATATCTGTGATTAGTTCTTTGCTGAAGAAGGGTAACATCTATTTCTATAGCATCATATATTCTTTCCGAAATGCACCTTCTGGTGATGCATCAGTGCCACTGGAGGCAGACAACTAGTAGGGGAATTCAGTCTTCAGAATTCTTGTCATGTTTTTGCTTGCTTTTTTCTCTTCTTAATTTTTGTTCCTCTATTGGCAAAAACTGGACTGGAAACCTTCATGTCACGTATGTCAGCATTACTCTACCATTAGCAGAAGCCAGAAAGAAAGTATCAGCCCATCAGAGCTGTGCTTTGAAAAATAGTGGTACCAGCAGCACATTATATACATTGTGTGCCTACACTGGGAAGCCTCAGGTCTGTTGATCATAGAAACAAAGAATGTTTGGGGATTGAAGGGACCTTAAGCTCATCTAGTTCCACCCCCCTGCCACAAGAAGGGAAACCTTCCACTAGACCAGGTTGCTCCAAGCCCCATCCAGCATGGCCTTGATCACCTGCAGGGATGCGGCAGCCACAGCTTCTCTGTGCAACCCATGCCAGTGCCTCACCACTCTCACAGGGAAAAACTTCTTCCTAGGATCTCATCTCAATCTTCTCTCTGTCATGTTACAGCCATTCCCACTTTTCCTGTCCCAAAAAGCCTTTGTCAAAAACCCTTCTCCAGGTTTCTTGTTGGCCCCTTTAGGCTCTAGAAGCTGCACTAAGGTCTCCCTAGAGCCTTCTCCAGGCTGAACAAACCCAACTCCCTCAGTTTGTCTTCATAGCAGAGCTGCTCCAGCCCTCAGAGCATCTCCGTGGCCTCCACTGGACTTGATTCAACAGCTTCACTTCCCTTTTGTGTTGGAGGCCCCAAACCTGGATGCAGGACTGCAGGGAGGGTCTCCCCAGAGAGCAGTAGAGGGGGAGAATCATTGAGGGGAATAAAACTGTATTGGTCTTCATTTCCTGTGAATGAGTTGTGTGGCCTAGTCTTTAATCCCAGCCAAGAATCTGGGAATTAAATCCCATGTGTCTGTAAGAATATTTCTGCCTTGTTTCAAGATGCTGGTGGAGTATTCGATGAAAACCCATTAAACTGTGTCACAGATGCTTCTGAAAGACACTCTAGAGTATCCTGTTTAGTTTCTCTAATAGACTGAATTTCTGCCATGTATTTAGTTTATACAGTTTTTGTAAGACAAGCAGAAGATAGCTATGTATTTTCTAATTCTGGGTGTTGCATGTGTCCTATATTACTGAATTAAAATTTATTTAGTCAGGCACTTTTTTTCTGAACTCTGCTACTTCTCTGAGTGATGAAATGTAATAATTACTCTTTCTGTAAGAAATTAAGTGCTTAGATCTAACAAATAAAATTGCATGGCATAGCTAAAAATAGTGAAGGCTTAGTAGTCAGTCACTGTAATAATACTTAACATGCCACCCTGTGAAATCAAGCGGATAAAAATATTTATTATATTTTAAAGGCAAATAAGAGAAATGTCAAGCTGTTTTGAAATGGTGAGTACTTTGGAGTACTTTCACTGCACAATGGACAATTGACAAATAGACAAAGAGAAACAAAATCAGGCAAATGTCCAGATTCAAAGACAAAGCTGAGCATCACAAGCCCGCTTTAGAAAAAGGCACCAACAACTACCTGGACTCCCTCTGAGACAGAGTTAAAGGTAGGTTCTGTCTCTGGAGATTTGAATGCCCCTAACACGCTATTAGATTTGGGGAAAATGGTGTTTAACTTGCACTTTAGCTTTGGTTTTCTTGGCAATCAGCTTATTTTAAGTTGACCTTTATGTGCATGCATTTTCTTTTGTTACGTAGTAGGCCAAATTTTTGTTTTCGTTGATCAGCCTTTTAGTCATTACAATGGAATTTTCTTAGGTTGAATCTGGAATAGGTAAGGGTAAATTAAGGCTGTGAATCACTCATTTACTGTATTTGATAATATATTCATTCTGTATGCTTACAGCTACTGTTCATGCTGAAGTTCTTGAAGGTGCAAACTCCCTCTATTTAAGCTGAATATAACTTTAATTTTTATTTCTATTATTTCTGTATTTTTTAGTTCTTTCTACTCTAAAAAGAGCGGAGTTTACTCTTCACTTTCCACTCTGCTTTCAGTTTTACAAAGGTAAAAGTGTTCCAGTTTTTGAGGGATCATTTGTAGAGTTCTTGAAGCACATCACTGTGAACAAAAGTTACCTTTAACTTAATCGTTTGAATTTACACTCGTTCAAGAAAGACTATGACTAGAATTTTTAAACATTTAAAAATAATTTTCTTATTATGATTGTGTCCTTGCTAGCTTTTCAAAATTTAGTTTTCCTTGTGTGATGATGCTTTAAGAGACTTGCTTTGTGTATGTATGAGAGAGAGAGAGTGAATCAGGATGTTAATGTTTTCCTAATACAAAGTACTTTGCAAGTTAGTTTTACAAGCTTTTTTAAAATGGTTAAAGTTTTTTTTTGTTTGCTCCAAGTGGCTGTGGGAAAGCATCTTTAAACATTAACAAGAGAAACACACAACTCGATGATAAGGGGAAAAATTATGAGCATGAATGGTCAAATTGCTTTTAGTCAGAAAAATATCTGTATTGGGCAACTAACAGTGGTTGAGAGCCAAAGCCTTTCTCAAAATAGATCAGTTTAACAGTCAGCATGACATTCACAGTAGATTATAGGTGATGGATACACTGGAGCACATGTAGGAGATGTGTATGTATATGTAATTCAGATAACGTATTTCAGCAGCCCTCAGATAAGCTGTTGGATATTTTTGATAGGCTGACCTTTCTGCTTTCTTGACCTCAGTTTACATCTTATTGAACTTATTATAATGTATTATGATGTCAATACTATTCTAATTGTAGATGAGACAAATTTAAGAAACTTGTACAAAAGGGCAAGGATTGTTAGTGAGCTGTGTATAGGAGTTCAGTGATGCATTATGGATTAGCGCAAAAATGCAAGCATTCCAAAAGCCATATTGAAAGAGGCTGTGTCTTTCGCTTTCTCTATCTTTTCTCTCTGCTGTGTTTACTGAATAACCCTTTTGCCTTCCTGAATTAGAAGTCTGAAGCCAATGGAGTCTGGCCTGTTGACTCCTTGCAAAGGGGTCTGTCCTATCCTTGATCTCTGAATTAGGAAGGGGTCCCCTTGGCTTCTGTTTCCACTACAGGATGCCTGTGAAGAACCTGGAATCCTCCAAATCCCTAGGTGCCAATGGCTATAGAGCTGCTTGTGGAAATGAAAAGCCCTCCTCTGGCATCAGACATTTTCTCACCATGAAGCTCTTACAGTTCTGTGAAAGAGCTACTCTAAATCCCTATGATACTTCAGGAACCTTGAGGCTAGATTAGAAGTTGGAGAAGAAATTTTTGGTGTAAATGTCTGTAATCTCCTCAGTTATGTGTGCATCAGTGGAGCAGTAATGTATGTGTTGCAGCTCAGCCTTTCCTTCTTCCTTTGGTTTTCTTTTCCTATCATGGACAAAATGCAGTGGGTTTTGACAGCTGGAAACACTCCAATCTGGAATAAACAGTCAGCTGGGCAGGCCCGTGTTCTCCTTGATTGCTTTAACGATGTGCAAGTCTGGTGCAAGTACACTGTGGAGGGAAGGGGGCCAGTCAGTGCATCAGTTTAGTTAAGAGTTATTAACACAGATCTTCAGTAGAGTTTAGAAATCTAAATGTCTTACGAAGTCCTTGGAGGAAGATGGGGAAATCACTCTTTCCTCCCCTGCCCCTTCCCCCTTATTTATTTTAACTTCTGTATTTAGGTCATATGCCTATGCTCAACTAATTTAAGTAAAATAAAAAGAAAAAAACAAACTGTATTAATAAATTTATTTCTTTGTTTCTCTCTAAATAAATAAAAGCTAAATAAAATTCTGAAACACGAAATAAATACATTCTAAATAATGTGTCTCCATTCTAAAAATCTATCTATTTTCAGCGTTCCCTGGAAATTCTATTAGTTAAGATCTGTTTCTTTGTGAGTTCCAATGTTTTTTATTTCCTTTTAATCCTTCAATTTCAGATTGATAGAGAGGGATGGCTAACCCTACTAACTCTCAACATCATACTATTACCTTTCTAACATGAATCCAAGCCAGTACCTGGGAAGTGAGTGTAATTTTCTGGTTTCCTTTTGTGCCAGTAGAAGATGGTGATGTTTTTGAAAGTGCAAATAATAGTCTGCTTGCTACAAGATAGAAAACAACACCACAGAACTTCACACTTCGGTATGTAACTTTGGGCCTTAATGAAAATGAACTACAGACATTCACAATTAATAGGGAAAAGAAATTGTTAGGCAGAATGGGGGCCTGCGTGAAACTTTGTCTTCATGTGCGTGTTCCGTTAATCAGATGGTAAGCTGATATTTTAGAGGTATAAGTTTAGTGGAGAGAAAAGAGAAATAGGACCAGTTGTATGGTTCTAGTGTATTATGTCATTTTGATCAAAATAAGAAAGAATCTACATTATTTTCTTGGCAGCAGGATGTAATCTGTTGACCTTTGGCCATATTCTGTTTAGATCAATCTCCACTGTTTTAAGAATCCACAGATTCCAAGGGAGAAAGTTCTCATTCATGACCATTTGATCAAGGCAGCTGAGCTTCTGTTATTCTGCTGGTAAAACCATAAGGCAATACCTATTGAAACAGGATGCTACCCAAGAAAGGACTTGAAGACCATCTTATTTTTTTTTGCACATTAAAGTGACTATTGATTCTGAGTCACAGTGCTGTGACTCATCCTGAAAGTTAGATGTGTCCCCAAGATGTTGCTGCATCAGAGGCTCATGCTGAAATTAGCATTAGTGTTGCTTAGTTTTCAAGGGAGGGAGAGATGGAAGCAGCATTGGTTTTCCTTTTCCCATTTTCTGTGTTAACAAGGGGGGAGGGAGAGATCAATATTATACTGAAGTGGACACATCAGCTAATAAACTGGATGTTCTCCGGTGTGATAATATGGTTATTTAATGTTCATTTTATCTTTTTAGCAAATTTTTTTCATTATTTTTACAGTATCCGAGAACAGTGCCCATAGTTTAGACCTCTAAGCATATTATACACACTCAAAAGGAATGGGTGATTCTTGCTGGGAATAGTTACAAATAATTTTCTGAATATTCCTCACTGGTCAAAAGGTCATTGGAATATTAGGCATTACTAGCAGAGGTATTTAAAGCAAATGAGGAAACTACTTTGTGCTGCTGGATGAATCTATAAAATTGTGTCACTTTGTAAGTTTAAATTTTGAATACTTTATGCAATTTTGATTAATTTGATAAAAGCGTCTGTAGAACTAGAAAGTTCTTGATCTAAAGCATGGAATTATCATATGGATTAAAAAATTATAATGAATTACAGTTTTTCAGTTTGCAGAACAGATAAGTGGAAGAGAAAGATGATAGGGGAATATGCGAATATAAAAACTCATATACTGAATGAAACTTTTAGCTCATAAATAAATTTATATATATCTAATGGAAGAAACTACTTTTTGCATAATTTCTATGTGGTGAACCCATTATCACAGGATGTTGTGGAGACCAAAAATGTAAATGGATTAGACAAAACTATATACTATGTTCCCTGAATTACTCCTGAACCTGGTGCTCCTGGTATAGGTTCCAGGTTCGGCAAGCATAATAGAATTCCTTCAAGCAAAGTACATTGGACAAGGCATAGTAGAGTTCCTTCAAGCATAATAGAGTTCCTTCGGCAAAGTACATTGGAAAAGGCAGGCCTAGACTTAGTAAATTTGTTTGTACATTCTGACAAGGTGATGATATAACACTCCAGGTATTTCAAGCATCTGGCAGATATTAATATATGTCAGAACCATCCACACCTGGTTTGAAAAGACTGGAAATGGATAGGTAAAATGCTACATCAGCACAAAGTGAATAAATGTCAGCCATTCACACTAGTCAGGTTTATCTCATTAGAGACATCTATGATTTGTTGATACCATTTGAACATTTCATTTCGTGAGAGAAACATAGTTTTAGAACAAGAAGCCTCTAGAGCCTGCAAGCAGGAGGCGGAAGTGAGTGGGCAGATATTGAGAGAAGCACTGTTGATTGACATGATATATTGGTTTAGAGTATATTAACTTATCTCACACTTTAAAGAGTCAAAATTAACTCAGCAACGTGTTTAGAATCCTAACACCTCAACAGATGGAAAGCTCCCTTCCTTCCTCCTCCCCCAAAATCACCTGGCAAAGAGCAAGCCAAGGCTAAAAAGGTGTTTTAGAGAATTTTAGTTCATTCTGCAAATTATTTTTTTTGCACTTCTCAGAATAGTTTGAAGCTTTCCACAAACCAGAAATCATCTTCATAGTTTTTCTTGTTTCCTCATAAAAAAAGAAACCAGGAGTAGAGCTTATTTTAATTACAGTGCATACAGTATGTCACAGTCTGGTGCGTCAAGCATTGCTATTTTGTGTCTGTGCTTAATTCCAACTTTAGACGGACATACATCATAACTCTGGACACCTGCCTAGCTTCATTAAGGACAGTAAAAATATCCCATTGTGGGAGGACCGTAAGCTACATTTTAGGCAGTTTGTGTGTGATCTCTGACAAGAACATACCATGCTACATCTTTGTCGCTGTCTGTAGTCTCCTTCAAATGAGAAATACGCAATTCTTTCTCTGTCCTTGTCCCCACTGTGCACACACACATGCACATGCAGAATATCCCAGCAGTGCATAGAGAAATTAAATTTAATTTTGCCATAGTCAGACTTTTTATAGGAAAATGAAACTAAATTTAAAACACCATACGATTAGCTTAAGGCCTTAATATATGCAGATTGCTTTGAGATCATTTATAATCATTGTATTGCTGCTGTATGTTTAAGGAAGATTAATTAAAAAAAAAAAAAAAAAAAAAGCTTGGGCAGTTGTTTAATTTAAAATAAAATGAATAAAAGAGAGAAAAAATTATGAGGTTAGTGCTTAAAAATAGGCCAGAAATTTCCACATAGGGATCCAAACATGAGTAACTTGCAAACAGTCCTATCATCTGTCAAACCAGCTACCACATCGATTTCATAGTAATGTGTAAAAAGGAAACCACGAAAACCAAATTCCACTTTAACTATCAGAGAAATATGAGCTGAGCACTGCCAATGTTATTAAAACTCTTTACATGCTTTGGGACTAGTTTTTTTTGTGTTTCATATTATTTTCCAGAGCACTTCCTGTCTATTGCAGCCATTTACAGCCAGATAAACTGAGGCAAAAATAGTGCAAGGGCTCTCAAGTCCTTTTGGTTTCAGGAGAACAAGAACATACTTCATGTACTGGAATGCAGGAATTTATGTGCCAGTATGGCTTACTTCTGGCCCACGCTTTTCTCTCCTTAAAGCTGAAAGAAATGTGCACTGCTTGATTTTAATATCATTAGAGTTAGTCCAACAGGAAACAGCTGTCTACAGTAGAATAATCCCAACACTCCTGGCTCTTTAACTGCCAAATGATCACACTACTCAAGCGTCTAGTTTAAAAATAAATAAAAGATTGACCATGCACAAAATCCATCATTTGGATTTTTGTGTTTTTCAGTTGTATGCGGGATGGATGGGAATAAACCCAGCTTGTCCTGAAGCCCCTGTTTAAAGTTGCTTGTCAGCTTCTGTCTGGCCTTGGTCACGTAGGCCTTTGTTTCCAGCCAACATCTCCTCTTACTCAGAACACTTCCTGCTGCTAGAAAAGTCATAGCCCCTACTGATTTCTGTAGAACAACACTGAACATTTGAAATAGAATGACGTGGGTGCTTGTAAGAGGTGTATTGGCATAGCAGATGTGATAATTGGGATACACAGGCTATCAGCATCGTTGTACTTCCACTTGCTCCTTTCTAGATGGGCATTAGTAGCTTTCTGAAGTCTCATCTGTGAAGCCATCACTTCTCCACTAAACAGGAGATATGGTGGTGGATGTGTTAATTTCCCAAATTACATGGCATCTGTAATTAAAATGATAAAGCCTTTGAAATTTGGTCAGTGTCTTACCTTTACTGTGAATAGTATGGAAAATAATTTCAAAGACAGTACTTTATTATTTATTTATATTTTTTTTTTTTTAAGCTGCAGTATTACTTGTGCTAGTATGCAGTTCTTGGAGTTGTGCAGTTGGTTGTATTAATTCCAGTATCACATAGGATCTGTTTTGACAAGAGGTTTCATGCAACATGATTGATGACAAGATAGCTTTGGGTAGGGTGTGCTGTTATTATTTTGATTTGAAGTGTTTCTCTCTGTGTGTATAAGTTTAATATAGAAGTTTATAGAGAGAGATATTTGTATGTAATTAAGCTAAATTAGAACCCACTCACTTGAAATATAACCCTGGCAGCTGGACCCTAAGGAAGCAGGGGACCTAGGAGATGCCATATTTCAGCAATGTAAGGTTGCATCAACTCTTCTGCACCCATAACACATGCAGTGGTTTCTCTCCAGGAAGCTGTCACCTGTCCTGGCCTATACTGTACTGATCCACTGAAACACTGTAGCAGAGGTGGATTTCTTGCAGATATTTCAACTGTTCTGGAACATATGAAGTGCTCCAATATGTTTCCATAAAAACAAGTTTAAGCTATCCACTTTTTTCCAGGATGATCACTTGAATGCCAATAACTTTCATCTTCAATTGCAACAGCACCTACAACTGAAGTGAAGGTGCTGTTAAATCTTTGCTGCAATTCTTTGCAAATGTGCCAGCACAGGGTGTTACACCAGCAAATATTGAGATATTTAACAAAAGAACATGCACCCCTGCTTTCATTGGAAAAATGGAAGCATTAATGGAAAAATGAGACTTGATTATCCAACCAGTTTCATTTGTTTTTCTTGAGTAAAATTCCATGAGAAAAGTCAAAGGAGTTATTCTCATGTATCTCTAGGGAATGAGCACATATAGTTTACAAAAATCATTGGTTTCTGGATCTGCTGGCAATGACTGCTCTAGTATGTGTATGATGAGGTTATATGTTTGTATCTGTAGAGGTAATGGTACTTGAATATTATTTTCATGAGACAAATATGAGATCTGATTATTTTCAAATAAAGGTAATTCCTTGGGAATGTAAAACATGGTAGGCCCTCTAAGTCTCCAAAAACACAGTAGAAAATCTAGTCTGATTGAAAGACTCTTAAAATGGTGCAGTGGCCATTTGACATAGGCAGCAGTAATGCTGGAGGATTTGACTTAGGTGTTTTTTTGGTGAATGATGGATAGACATAGTTCAATAGGGAATTATGTTGAGTGAATTTACACCAACAAAAAAATCCTTGTACTTTGAAAAAAAGAAAAATATACCTGAAGACTCTGTGAGACCTTTTCATGTCTGTCAGTAAATAACCAAAGTTTTTTTTTCTTTTTTTTTAATGTGTTGTTTTGTTGGTTTTTTTTTTTGGGGGGGGGGTGTTGTTGGGGTTTTTTTGGTGGGTTTTTTTTGGCTATTGTGTCAAAAGATGCCTGGAGGCTGATACACAGTAGTAATTTTTCAGCATATGCTTAATATCAAATTATTTTGATAGCTCTGTGGTGGTGTTTGTTTAAGCAAGACAGCTTTTACAGTGAAGGGACTATTTTCTTAATTTTTCTTACTCTGCTTTCCCTTTTTAGTTGCACTGCTTTGTTCTCTAGGTCCTAAAGACACCTGTTGCAGTCTTCTAGGGCCTAAGCCTATTCAGTTCTTGTTGAAGCAAACAAGAGGCGACAACACTCCTATTTTTATAGGACCTTACTTTTTCTCATTTCAGTGTTCTTTGCTCAGCCCCCATTCACTTTATAATTTGAGTCATACTCTAAAGAGTATTCTTGTAAACCTTGGATTCCCACCCCAACCCCCCTTTCTGGGCTGTCAGTTAAAAACTGGAAAATAAATTAACTTTGTCCTCAGCATCCAGTCAGTAAATCTATAAAGTCAAAGAAATACAAAAGCAGCTCCAGCGATATATTCCATTTTCTAGGTGTCTAATCCTAATTTTAACTTGAGGGCTAAAAGTCCTTCAAAATGTTTCCTTTCTTACATTTGTACACTGTTAAATGCCTTCTGGGGGCAGGACAGATTGTGAAGACCTGAGAAATGGAGATGTCTGTCATGTTCAATTTAGATTGTGGTTAGTGGTTTAGTGGATGTGGGGAGTTGCAGTAGCATGGAACATGATTTCAGGGCACATAGCAACCACTTCTCAGAAGGTAGATTATTTTATTTCAATTTTTTTTAAGGCAAATATCTCTAAAAGGCAAAAAAAAAGATGAGGTGATGAGGTGTTCAAACATGCTTCATATCTACCTTATTCTTTCTGTCTCATATTTAAGTTTTACTTTCTTTTACTTCACACTATACTTTCAGAGTAAAAACAGCATATGCAAAACAGGTATTTTTTTATTTCACTGTATATGTTTAGAATTTTATTCACTGTGTTCTTTGTTCTTGCTGCTTTTCAGGAAGAAGTTTCTGTTGCCCTAATATTTTCTTTCTGCCTAATCCTATGCAATCTCTGTATAAAATTAGTTGTTCTGTCTCTTCATTCCTCATAACTCTATTTGAATTTTCCAAATGGACCTGCAGTATTATGAAGGGTTTTTTTGGAGTGATGCTTTGACACAATTTAAGTTAGGCATGGTTCTACTTCCTTTTGTCTCTGGACAAAAGAAGTGCCCTGAGCCAAGTACTGCTTCTTTAAAATGCTGTAGTCTCTGTTCTGGTTGGTAGACATGGTACAGAGTGGAGGCTCTCCCTCTGCTTTCACGAGTGCTCTTGCTAGTGTTTAGTTCAACCATTGAAAAGGTTTGATGGTTCTTGATCTTTTGCTGCTGAGTAACTCCAAAGCTGCTTTAAGTCTAAGCAGTATGTTTTACTTTAGGCTATCTGTTGATAGCCTTCCCTTGGAAAATTGGGTGGTTTTCTTGCTTTGAGATGTGTTTTTGTCTGGGGACTGGGAGGAGTGTTGTTCAGTTTGGTTAGGTTATGTCCAGAACAGGATTAGTTTCATAGGTTATCTTGAAAGTTACATGTAGGTTCTGAATTAGTTTCCCTTATTTCTTGTATCAGAAACCTGAAATAGAAAATGTATCACATTTCCTTTCCCCCCCACCTTTTCCTATTCCTTTTTCTTTGTGCTTCTCCCCCCTTTCTTTTTTCTTTACAGTGGGATAAGAAACGATTAATATCTTAATTTGTAGTTACTTAATGTGTTGCAGGATCCAATTTCTGTTGCTGCACCATTTGAAATTAAATTTAAGGTATTTCTTTGTTTTATGATGCCTCACATACAAAGAAAGTGACAACACTGTAAAGGCACAAGCTAGAATGAAACACTTACTGATGAAAGACAAAAGTAATGTCAGGCCCAATACCCAGAAAACAGGCATAGAACTTGTAGACTAGTAGTCATGGGCCATGGCACCAATACATAGTGTTGCACAGAAGCATACACCTATTTCTTATTGAAATACAATTTTCTACTTTGTAAGTTATGCTTCATAGTGCTTTAGTCTAGTTTAGGACAAAATAAAGCTATCAAATACAGGCAAATAAAAAGAAGTAATCATAGAAGAGAAGCTGAGGAAGCAGTTAGCTTTTCAACTCTGGGGCAGAATTTACAAGAGGTAGAGAATTAAAATCATTGTTACCTTCAAGGTAACAACAATAGGGGAAAAGCTGTATGCTATATCTGAATTAATAGAGATTTCTGTTAATGAGTAGATGATGAACGATAGGCTCCCACACAAAGAGAGCATGTAAATGCTGGTAAACTCATGTTTGTGTGAGGTTCATGCTCACTGATGCATGAAGATCTTTGTTTCTTTCTGATTTATTATCTAGACCTTGAATATGATATATGCATTGTAAGATGGCTACCTGTAAATCCTGAGATATTAAGCAGAACTACTAAAATATTAGTATTAATATTTCATTCTTAAGGCTATTAAAGTTATACAGAAAGTACAGAGTTTTGTGTTGGTTTACTTCTAATATTACATGATTTAGTATTTTAACACCAGTCTCTTGAAATTATTGATTTATTTAAAGCAAATTTCTTTAAATTTTGTTATCCAGATCATATATAGAAACCAGCAATATACATCCACTGTAAGAATGTCATATAGATTCTATTTGCTCTTTTTAGGTTATGGTAAATCTTGGTTATCAAATGGTAGACACATTTTTTATTGTTATTAAAGTTATATTGTTATTAAAGTGATCTCTGTTTTTTTTACAGTTGAAAAACAAGTGTACAAGGGCAACCTTGAGCAAAGAGGTAAGAGTAAGTTTATTCATATTTTATAATACCTTTTCTTACTAATATTGTTCCTCATTTTGAAACTCCATTACAAATACTTTGTGTATATGAAATAATCCTGCCAAAGTGGAACACTGTAGTTGTAAGAGGATTTTTCAATGCCAAGATGGAACCCAAAGTAGAGGAAAAAAATTTCAGCATTTATTCAGAGGCTGAGGAAAACATTGTCAAGCTATTATTGCACTTAAAATTAGGAGATAATTCTGTTTTCCTGTCCAGTGTCAGGTTGTATGCTGCCTTTGGCAAAGGAAAACAATAAATTTACTCTTCACTTACACTAATGTAACTAAGAAATTTTTCCATGAAGTGTCCCTTGCTTTGAGAAATAATTTATATTGGTCATAAGAGTTAAAAATGTTCTGCCAGTCTTTTAGTGTTGAAAGTGATTTACCTTTTGGTTACAGTATAACATATTTAACCCTTGAGGCCTAAACTTCATGTTTTAGGTGAAATTAGGAAATGAATTGAAGATTGTCTCTGAATTATGTCCCGTGTCTTTGGAAGTGAAGTCCATCCTTTTTCCATGTGAGTTGCCTTGCTGCAATGCAGTGCAAACAGGATGAGGGGAGTAGCTTTGCTTGATCCTCACCTGGCTTAGCTAGCTTGGATGTGGTGGCCCCGGGGGCTCTTTCAACTTCTGGCAGCAGCGGGGCACTGCTGCCTTGTGGTGCATGCCCCTGTATTGCTCTCCAGTGGATACAGCGGATATCCTCTTTATTAAAATATTACTATATATACTTCATTAAAATATAAATAAATTTAATATTAATAAATACTATTAATTATATTAATAATAATTTCCTAAATAATATAACTAAATGTATATTATTATTATAAAAAATAATAATATTTTATTCAAATTGAGTATTTATTAAAAATACTTTTAATGGGATTGGGAACCTTCAGAGGACACAATGGATGCAGCCAGTGGCAGATGGTTCAGCAAGACGGAATAAAAGTATCAACAAACTGTGGTGTATTTTCAACAGGATAATCCCTTCTAGACAGCAAAGAAAAAGACTACATGCTTAAAACAGTGAATTTTTTCATAGTTCTCTCTTCAGTGGGATTCAATTAGACCTGGGGAATGTTCTGATTTGCACAGGGAGGTAAATCTGTTCCAAAGTGATTACTCTGGAGTAATCAATCTCCAGTGTGTGATAGCCACCCTATCCCAAGGTAATCGGATCATAATACAACAACTTGAAAGCATTTATTTATTTATTTATTCAACCTGGCTATAAGCAAAATTGGTTATAGTGAATTGTGTGGTCTAAAGCTTCTTAGCAGAAGTGAGACAGAACTGTTTGCAGGGATAAAATTGAGATTGTGAGTGTAGGAGAACTGAAAATTCATAAACCAGTTCAGCTGGAAGCCATGTGTTGTGGAATTGTCTTCCATGTATGAATCATCAAATGCAGCCTGAGTCCAACCATCTCAGTATACTTCTGTCTTTCAGATGACTTCAGGTTGGTGTGTTGGGCCTTAAATTTCTCAGTACTTCAGCTGTCTGTCAGCAAAGAAGCTTATAATGGCTGTAAAAGGGGAATAGGTACTTTATTTAAGTGTCTAAATGCAAAGAAAGTGTCTAAAAAAAGTTAAGTTTTTGAAAAGTCTGTGCAGTTGCTGCTAACCTACTGTGAAAATAACTTCTAAAGAGGCCTGAGGTCTTTTCTTTTAACCCCAAACCCTATTAATGCTGTGTCTGCATATGCATATGGCTCAAGGTCTGAGCCTGTGTGTGATTCCCATCCTGATAGTTCTTCCACCTACTTGTGTCTTAGTCCTCAGTCTGGAAGCTGTGATGCCCCACCTCTGCTGGGTGACTGGCTCTTTACTGCTGTTGCCTGGCATAGGAGGATCATGCAGGGCTTTTCTTTATTTTGCTAGATAAATATAGGTTTTCATATTTCATAAAAATGTAGCTCAGTGTGTCTCCTTGAAGAGTCCATATACTGTTGTAAAGTTTGATTTCATAGTGTTTTGTGAAACTAAGCAGAGGGCATTATACGCAGCACTTTTTTTACTATTATGTGTACTTTGATTACTATTTACAACAGATGAGCACTTTGTTTTTTAATGAATTGGACGACATTTATTAATTACCCCATGACTAGTTCAAAATAAATCAGCAATGTCTGAACAAAATAAAAATAATTAATCTACAGAGATGGTTGTGTTCGGTGAATCATCTAATGCCACTTCCACAGATTGGTGTTTCAGGAACCGTTAGTGAGGACTTTCTACTTTGTGACATGGCACAGTGATGGCAGATATGTCCAATTAGTGCTTTTCCCAGTAGACAAGGTCTTCTAATTATTTTAAAGGAATAGAAAAAGGGTGTCTGGTGAAGAATCATAGGAAAGAACTCTTGGCTTTCTCCCTCTTCTATGCATGCCATACTGCACGCACAGATCTGTAGTTCAAAACTGATCTTTAAGAAAGCACTGAAGAAAAACATGCATCTATAATAGCCTGATTAAATTTTATTCTGAAGTATGAAAAAAGCTTCTATTTACAAATAGAAAAAAAGGTATTGAAAAGAAAAAAGCCTCAGCTTCATCTTTAAAAGCATTTCTTTTACAGGTATAAAGAAAATATAATTCAGAGGTTGTTATAGTTCTTAACCTAGATGAATACTTTTTATGATGCTTGACCAGCATGTGTGAAAATTTGTTTTTATTGGGTATGAATATTTATTGGCTGCAACACATTTTACTGCTTAAATATATTTAAAAAACTATTGATGATGTTTTATTTAGTGCAGTTGCATTTCTATGAAGAGAAGATTGTCTCTAAGAAACCTGAGTTCTGAGATAAAATATCACAGTGCATGGAGCTTGACTGAAATTTGGTTTTCAAAGCCATATCCTCTCTCCATCGGCTGCTTGCACTTTCTCTCACCTGACAATTTTCCACTTCCCCTCAGTCTGAGACAATAGTTTAGAAAGCCACAATAGTTTAGAAAGCCATTCCAGTAACAGGATCAATTATTAGATTATTTTGTTTAAAGGGATCTTTTAAGGGTTTTTTTTGGCAAGGTCATTTTTAACCTAACTATTTAGCCCAGTCACTTGCAACTGCTCTCCATTAACACTTGTGTTGGCTGAAGAGAAAGGATAAAAGGAGCAGATAACTTGGTGCCGTGGTCTCTTTAAGATTGCTTTCTGTCCAGAGTCCAAGTATATGTAACTTTGCACATAAAAATGTATGGAAAATTTTGTAGGTGATGTGAAACTTGAGGCTCCTGCTAGACAGCATGAGCAGCTATATGTTAAAGTAGAAACAGAATCATATTGTAAATCATGAACTTGTACCTCATGGTCAAATACAGGGGTTTTTTTACATGACAGCTTTCTGTGCTTTGTCGGGGTTGTCCCACTAGCAAGAAGCCTGAATTGTTTCCTCTTCAATTTTCCAAAGACTTTGTTACAGCCTATATGTTCCTGCTACCTTCTTTCTCCGTCTCCTTTTTGCACCTGAAGATTTTCCTCTCTCCATTTGTCTTTCTTTTGTGTTTGTTGGGTTTTTTTAGACTATCAGCAACTGATAAAATAACTGTTTTCTCTGATGTTGCTGGGTTTTGCAGGTGCTCTGTCTTTTCCCAGATTTAAGATTTCTCAGCCTTTAACACAAGATGACAATTTGGACCATTGCTTTATTTTTGATATAACTGTTTGCATATTAGTTTGAATGTTAATCCACCGTGGCTAGCTGAGGGCTGCTAAGATCCTATAAGATCAGACTCTGAATTCATGCTATGTATTGCACTTGGGTTCTTATCACCTGCCATGAGAACCTGAGCTCAAAAAAATGGCTATAAGCAAGAGAGAGAGAAAATCAAAGATGAGGTCAGGGGAAGAAAAGGAAAGAGCCAGAATAGAAGAAAGAAAAAAGAAAATGAGAGAAGTGTGATGAAACCAAGGTAGAAGATAGAGACTTTTCACCATGGATTTCTGTCAGTTCAGGCTGAGATTTTAGAAGACTGTTGCCTTACTTTTAGGAATAAAGCACTGATTTTTTTTTTTATTATTTTTTTTTTTTGTTCATTAAAATAGGTGCCCAGCACAGCATTTTAACTATTGCTAATTTCCCATTCCCTCTGTAGGCCATATGTAAAGTATCAGCTTGCTTGAGGTTTAGATATGAGTAAATTCTGAGGCCATTGTTGAATCCAGATGATCTCCTGACTTTTAGAATTTTGCTTACTTAGAATGAAAAACAAGGAAAACTTTTTGCTCAACTTTATCCCTGTATATGGTTGTTTCTTCATATAAAAGCCCTGGAAGAATTATTTAGTAGCGCTTCTTCCTCAAACCCAAGATTAAACTGAATAGAGAGATTAGGATTTGGTTGTACAAAGATGTTGCCAGCTGAAAATGCTTTGAAGTACACCTCTCATTTTCTTCTAAGGGATTGGAGAATCTCTCAAAATGTCTTTCATTGCTTAGGCAATTGTATAAAGGGCAAAGTTCACCCCCGAATGATGCCAAAAAACAGTATATGTAGTATATGTCATCTGAATAGCTGTCCAATGTTTAGTTTTGTTCCCAGCAGTATAGAATCATAGAATAGTTAGGGTTGGAAAGGACCTTAAGATCATCTAGTTCCAACCCCCCTGCCATGGGCAAGGA
>JANRGW010045455.1:1191-14896 GCA_024733675.1 Psilopsiagon aymara | reverse complement strand
TACTGGAAGGCTGCTATGAGGTCTCCACGCAGCCTTCTCTTCTCCAGGCTGAACAGCCCCAACTTTCTCATCCTATGCAAAATCAACACAAAGTACATTGAAGAACACTCAACTTCTTCCCTCTCTATCACCAGGGTTACCTGAGGTTGCCTCCTAACTGAAATAAATGGTTTGATCTGCTGAGGTATAATATATTAACACTTACATTATTAAAAAATGGGCCAAAAATCCTACAGCTGACCTCTTACCAATTTCTGAAGATAATTACAGAACACTCCTCTCATCTAAAATGGCACTAAGTTACGATGACATGACAAAATTTCAGGTCTACTTAGTGTGAATTTGTGGCACCACCTTTTGCTGAAGAAAGCATCAGCAAATAGTTAAGTATAAAATGAAAGATCTGAGTAACCAACAGGGGAAAAAAATCCAGCATTTTTTTTTTTTATTTATATGTGTATTTTACACAATAACCCAAACTTCCCCTTGCCAAACAGAGAACATCTCTGTGTCTCTGCTGTCAGGCCCAAAAACGTGAAGCTTTTAGGGTTCCAATGACTTTGAGGACAATGCCAGTAATTGTTTTAAATCCTAGTTGTTACGTGAACGATGTCAAAGAAACTGCAACAAAAGGTCATTTTTTTGGATTGGCTTTACACACTGGTCCTACACATCAGGAAGCTAACAACTGCCCTCATTCCAAAGATGGAGGTATATCCACACACGATGCTGGTACACATGGCAAGGAATGAAGAGCACAGTGACTACAGTCATAGTTTTTTGCTTTCTCCTCAGGTCAGCAATTTGCTGCTAGCAAACAAACGATACCCCTAGATCCCTCAAAACAAGCTTTGATTCAGAAGATAATCTGAAGATTGTTTTGGCAGACGCAAAATGGACTCTCACTTCATGGGACAAAGGAATCATAACTATCAGCATGAACAATAAACTAAACTGGAAATTTTCAAATATTGGCTCCTTGAAGGGAAGTCACATGTCTATAAAATTTAAAAAAAATATATATTCTTTTTGATCTTAACTAGTACAGATTTCAAAAAAAAAACCCACAAACCCAAACAAACAAAACCAAGATGTTTAAATAAACTTGTTTCACTTTTAAACAGCCACAGAGAGTTTTATGGAGCACACTTATGCTCCTCACCCCTTGTGACCTTGGAGTAGCAAATCTCAATCTATTTTTCTATTTCTCCCTGTCAAATAGCAGAATATAGTGTTACTGCTGCTATTTTCCTATTACAGAGAGACTGAAAAAAATACTCAACTGACTTATCTTTATGCCAATCTTTGAAAACAAGTCATCCAATCTTTTCCTTGGGCTATCCATTTTCTCTCTGCACACGCAGCCTATTTGGCCTTCACTGTAAACAATTTTTTTTTAATCCAACTTCTGTAAATAAGCACAAGAAAAAGCTCCCACTTAAATAAATACCTTGCTCCAGGGGAAATTCTTAAGTGGGAACATTTACTTCACCATCACTTACATATTTTAAAACCACTATACTAGTTTTCCTCTTCAGTACAAACACACTGTAAAAAGACAATTTATTCCCCCTTTCTCCACATATTTTTTAGAGACTCTGTTATAGAAACAGAAACTGTTAGAACAAGCATGTGTTTCCACCTGTCCCACGGGCAATGGCACCCTCACAAACCAACAAATCTTGTCAGCTTGCTCAATTTTCAAACAGATTTTAACAACATATTATTACCTAGCCAACACCAACAGGATGCTCAGAGTTCAGATCCAAAGGATAAAGCACATCTGTTTCCTCAAAACCTCTGCATATGAGAAAAACTATTCTGTTAAATTCTGTCTGTCTGGAACTTGGCTAGTTTGCAGAAGAGACACATACAGTAAAAGGTATTAGTCATCTACCACAGAAGCCTAAACAAGCAAAAAGTCAGTTGAAAAAAATGCCTAGTTTCAAAGTGTTACCGGCGAACCTTTTGATGATCTTTAATCTACAAATCTGAGATGTCAGCATTCTCAAACCATTCCAATATAGCATCCCATCCCAATATAGCAGCCTAGTTTTCAGGCAAAAGCAGAAGTATGAAGACAGAACTCAACAGAAATAACCTTAAAATCAACTAAGGTCAGAAGACAATCTCTATATAAAAAGTGAAAGGACACAATGTGGCTCCTTCTTTACTCACTATCAGCTGTGCATCCAAAATATTCTCATCTGCACTAGCAAAAATTACTCTTACCACAAAATAGTACAGGTAGTTGTTCTCTGTTCCATATTAGATCAAATTATTTTATTGGAATTTACTCTCCACAGACTAAGCCGCCATCTATAATCAATTTGGTCCACTCTAATGGAGTTGCCATCTTTGCCACTTTGTGGCACTCAGAATTTTCTATCACTAGATCAATTCCTGTTTTTTTAAAGACTTCAAGAAGAAAAAGAGAACAACAACTGAAGACATAAAATCTAAACATATATCTTCAGAGTTGGGTAAGAATAGGAAGAAACTGCTGTCACTATTTTGTTTTTAAATCAGTTTTTGCTCTGTTCTCAGTCACACCCAAAGGCAGCTGACAAAGGTAAATTCAAGTCGTATTTTGATACATTTCATAGTTCTAAAGAAATGCTCCAGAAAGGCAGTCACAAATGACAAAAACATTCACAGTAACACAGCTACTTTACCGTTTGCTTTAAGACTACACAAAGCACTATAGAAAATACCCAAAATCAAGCTTCTTTCCTGTTTCCCCTCAACATCAATTTCCACAGTGATGAACACACAGCAAACAAATCCACCAAGGCGCAGGAGAATGCTTCTACATAAGAAAAGTACAGCATCCAGACACAACCTGCCCTCCTTCCCCTATAGCAACGCTTTAGGTCATAAAATCCCATCTATTTCAGATAGCACAACAGGCTGTTCTCCACGAAATGCTCTCAGAAGAAACATGTTTCCCTTTCACAGGTGCACACAGCAGAAGGGAAATTCTCCCCAGAGACAGGGCTTACAAAATATTTTTCAGTTAAGCAGTGTTGATAATCTTCTTTTGTTGGTTCTCATTTTCTAGGTACCTGATGTACCTTCAAACCACATTTCTGTATGATTATTGAGGAATGAAATATGTTTAACACCTACCACAATTCTAAAAAAAAAAAAAAAATTTTATTTTACAGTTTGGAAAAGTGAACAAGTGAGAAACAGAAAAGTATAGGAGGGAATTTCTATCAGGGAGATGCTTTATTCAGTAGATGAATGGCTAGCATTGAAACACAGACTCAAAGAACAGATTTATGTGTGCAGGCTGCTGCTACAAGACAGGATTCTTTCTGCCAAAATACTAGAAACAAAACGAAACAACCCACCCCATACTTAAAACACAACATAAGCTGGTAAAGCCACTTTAAAACACTGATGTTTGCTTTGCTCACAGTTTGGGAGAGAAAGACATTAGTCACAGCCATAGGATCTCTTTCATACTCTTCTGCCAAAGGCCATAGAGGCAGAAAAAATAACATTAAAAGTTTTAAAGCTTTAAGTGAAGACAAAAGCTTCTTCTCCACATTTTTATTTTAAAAGCCACCCTTTTCATGTCTGCATGCTAAAAGAACTCAAGCTTCTCACAAAGAAGTTAATGCTGATTAGCAAGTGCTATACACGCATCTAAATGGTGATATTCTTGGGCACTAGGAAAATCTCTGACATTTTTCTCCCTTCTACAAAAAGAGCAAAATTCCTAAACTGGAAGAAGCTTGTATAGAAGCAATTCCTTATCTTCAACTCAAACTACACTTAAAACAACACTTTCAGCTACAAATATCCTTCTCTGGCATATTTTTCAATGAAAGAAAAAAAGCCTACAAATAATTCTGCCAGTGATCAATTCACATACCTTTAGCAACAACAGCTAGAAATTAATTTGTTATTTTGACTCAACAGTAGAAACAGACAGGATTTTGCTCCACCTGTTCTTCTTGATGTACTTCCAAAATCAAACACTAACAAAAAAGACAATCTCAAAAACCTTTCCCTGAAGCTTTAGAGTGGAAATAAAACATGTACTGACTACCCTTCAAGATATGATTGAAGACCTCGGTTTCATCTTCATTCCTGCTTGTAGGCTTCAGGTCTAAGACTGTCAACCCACGAAAAACATGAAAATGAAGAGGAAAAATCATGTCAACCCACGAAAAACATGAAAATGAAGAGGAAAAATCATGTCACCCTTAAACTATTCCATGACGAAGGATGCCATAAAAATATCTGAAGTCAAGAGCCACACAGTCCTAGTTTCTGGATAAGATTCCACTAAACTGAATGCCAAGCTTCTTTCTTTCTACTCACATTACTGGAAAACAAAACAATAAAAATGTTTACATCAAAAGAAGACACTTTCTTGTTCAAAGCAATAAGGGTCTGTAAAGCTGTTTAAAACAGCTGCTATGTAACTGTAATCTTCATGAGTGCATTCCATAGATACTAGGTTAGAAATTCAGCTACTGTAAGTCCTTGCATTAGGAGTGGCAAGACTGCAAAGCCTACAGTGCACAAGGTCATCAGTAATCCTTGCATAATTGACCATAAAGACTTCAAGAACACAAGCAGAGCAAAGGCAAAGAGAAAGCAAAGAAAGATCTGTATCTACTTTCCAGGCAATTCTCTCTTTATGACATAATAGTGAGAGCTTTTGACCTTGAAGGAAGGTAAACCCAAGGGGAAGTTCAAACCACAAAAGCTAAGCCATTGATTATTTCTCACACTGCACATGAGCAGGACTGTGCTGCTTTGCTGGACTGGACTGCTTTCATGAACTGTAAGCTAGAAGCAGGAATTTGGTAATTTATTTTCTTATCTTGTCTCTTTCTACAAAATTCTGTGGATCCTACCCCATAGCTCCCCTAGCATCTTGGATACTACGCAGCAGGTAACGAGACAACACTAGGATGGAAACATTTAGTAATAAATTGCCCAGGGCCACTGCATCTCATGGGAAATACATTTAAGACTTCCTATCAGAGGAACATACAGCTTTTAAACTAGTAAGAGTCATTTTCACCTGACAAGACTGACAGGTGACAGTAAAGGTCATCTTTCAGTTGCACCTTCTGGGTATGAAATTAAAAAACTTCACCTGAAGGACACAGAATCCAAATTAAATATGTCTCAAAATGAGAGTCTGCTAGAGGATTACTTAAAGGCATTAGTCTGAGTAGGTATGAGTTTATGCAGCTTTGATGACTGAACTCTACCAACGCAGAAGAAATGTTAAGCCTATCAAAGTACGCCTGGATAAGATTAAGTGTGTAGGAAAATCAGTAATCAAGACTTGTAGGCCAGGTTCTGTCAGGCAACTGTGTTGCATAACAGTGCCTGGGGAAAAGAAAAGGAAAGAAAAATATAATTATCCTGCAGTCAGGGAGAAGAGCTGAAATGTTTCAGCAGCTTTTAGTTCCTTTTGTTATTCTTTCATTTTTAATTCTTTTCTTTTTTAATTATATACCAAAGAATAGGCACACACACACAGTAAAGCGTTAACTGTGTGCATTCAGGTTCTCACAGTTACACCAAAGATGTTTATGTGAACCAGTACTACAGAGTTTGATTCTTAAAAGGATTGCTCCTTCTAGGAGGTACAGAAACACATTGTTACATTATTTGCCTACTCCTCTGCTGACCCTCTCACATTTCTATTCTCCCCACAACAGAAATTCTTCAGAGAGCTTCCTACCTAGCTGCCTTAGCAGTCCTGAGGGCATATCCTATCAGTAGTAAACCTACTGTAAGAGGGACGCTGTTGAAACACATGAAGAAAACATAAAAAGTCAACCCATACCCAGAGTTCTGCTGCTGCTACTCTCACATTAAGTCCTGCTCCTGCTCTTAGACTAGGTAGGCAGTTTGCATATGGTAACGAAATGACCCCCCTTTTAGACATTATGGACAGAGATATAATGCTGGGTGAATTTCAAAAAAAGGAGCTACATGGGGCCTGCAAGGCTCATGCTTGCAGACCTCAATGCAGAATCACACTGGTATTTTAAGCTCATAAAAGTCTGCCATAGATTTTTTTTATTGTATTTTTAATAGCAGCATGGAGAACACTTTCCAGTTTTAAAGAAAACCACAGATTGGAACAGATCTGCCTCAGTGGCATCCTTCCATGTGGAAAACTAGAAATATGATTTTCACTTTTGCTGCATAATATTACATATCATCAAGCAAATCTGTATTGTGATTTCGATCTAAAAAGAAAAAAAAGATAGTAAGGTGCCAAAACAAACTACACAGCAGGTTCTGCACTGTCATTAAAAATACAATGCTTATCTACCTATTCGCAGTGTCGCTCTTCCCCCTTCCCCATCCCCTTTTTTTGTTCTTGATGTTTTCAGAACCTGATTTCCCTGAGAAGACCTAGGATAAACTCTTTTCCTCCTCTCTTCTGATTTCAATAAATTTTGCATCTTCTTCTATGCAAAGAAAAAGATTTGTGATACTTGAGGCTGTAGAAACTTACAAGCTGCTCCCCCCAACCTGCCCCTCTGAAGACTGTGTAATTTTGCCTGCTTCAGTATCATAATAAAAAAACCCAAGGCACATAAATAATACTCAAGAGAGCTTGTGCTTACCTGATGACAGTGGCCTGTTATGATTCTGGCCCACTTGATGCATGCTTTGCTGTAATAGAGTCAGGCATTCTCCAAGGCAGCTCAGGGTGGCAGCAGAGGTAGCTTTTAAAAGCAGCAAGTCCTGATCCAAGGCAGAAAGGGGCCCAGAACTTGGGAGAGCTTCAATGGCTTGTACAAGATTCTTCTGTTGTCCTTCAACTTGGCTCATGATCTGTAAAGATTCAAAACCATCTGCTGTCATAGGTAAATATCACTGCTGTAACTATTAAATTCTTATGATATAGTGACTAAATGTGAAGCACTACCACAAATGGATGTTAATGTTCTGATCCAAACATACAAAATCCACTTACCTACAAAAACAAAGGGCTTGAGACTACCAAAGGCCTGTAAAAACGTCAAGACTATGTTAGAGAAAAATCATCTCTAAAAATAGGAGGTTCACAGTAGGTTTAATAGTGTGACTTGATACTTTCTGAAAGTCTTCGTAAGGAAAAAGTAGAAAAATTTTACTTCTTTCTCCATTATTAATTTAGGCTTAGATTTTTCTCAACAGATGTTATCTGAGGCACCCAAAGATGTTACACTGTCCCTCCTTCTCCCGTCCTACATAAATTATCTAATCACAGTTTAACAGCAGATATTTTTCATTTCTCAAGCATCAGTAAGTAATCGTTTTTACAAAATAAGACAACTTGTATGTTTACAGACATTAGCATAGGATGCTACTTAAGAGTACTTATTTACTATCAGATATGAATACCACCTGCCAGGGAACAAGTTAATTCTAGATTTGGACCATCTGAATGAAGATGAAATGTGTGCTTGCATAGCAGATAAAAACAACATTGTTTGAGCAGGCTGTTCTTTAAAAAAAAAATTACAAGCTTCCAAAATCTCTCCTAAAGCTGAAAGAAAAAGATGTTTAAAACTTCTCACTTCGTTTATACAGCCTGTAGGAAATAATACATGCATAACACAAGCCTCTTTTCCTACACACTGTCATGGTTTAACCTCAGCCGGCAACTAAGCCGCTTACTCACCCCCTCCAATGGCATGGGGAGGAGAAGAGGAAAAAAAACTAAGAACCCATGGGTCACGATAAGAGCAGTTTAATGACTGATAAAAAGTAAAATACTATTATAATAATCATAACAACAATAACAACAGGAAATAAAGACAGAAAAAGGAGTAAAACCCAATAAATACAAGCGATGCCCAATGCAATTGCACAACACCTGCAGACCAATACCCAGTCCTGAACCGAGCAGCAATTGGTCCCTTCCAGGTGCCTCCTCCCAGTTTACATACTGGGCAAGACATGCAGCAGTATGGAATACCTCTTTGGCTACTTCAGGTCAGGTGCCCTGGCTGCGCTCCCTCCTGGCTTCTTGTGCCCCTCCTTACTGGCAGATCATGAGACTGGAAAGTCCTTGATCAGGACTTTCTGAGTAACAGAAGTGCTACTGAGTAACAACTAGCACAGATGTGTGTTATCAGCTGCTGTTCTCAGAATAAAGCCAAAAACACAGTACTGCACCAGCTGCTAGGAAGAAAATTAACTATCCCAGACAACACCAGGACACACTCACCTTGCCAAAAACTTACTGCAAAAAACTAGAGGCTTATACTTTAAGTACCCAAAGCTTTCAGAAAAAATATCTTAAGACTTTACAAAAAAACAAAGATTCAAGCTCCACTTGTCCAAGTTACTATGCCAAAAAAAATGAATTAACTTAATGACTTTTTTATTATTATTAATACTTTTTCAAAGTATGGTGTGCTTTCTAAAGGAACATCTAGAAAAAAAAAGGTTATCATTGGCCTGGAAAAATGCACAATATAATCATAAGGAAAACTGCTTCACTCTGTTTCCCATCCTGAATAAGAGTGTTGAGTTGAAAACCTGACATTCTCAGGCTTCACAGCGACAGACATGGTCTTATATTCATTTCTGAATGACTAGCTTTCCTACCTACCTTCCTTTTTCTTTTCTTGAGAGAAACAGCTTACATTTCCAAAGATTTACTTCTACAGGAAATAAAATCCAAACTAACACTGAAAACTTCAAACATTTCCAATTTTCTCTCCCCCTTAATAAAGGACAACTATATTCTTCTGCAGCTAAGAGAGGAACATAAGATGAACTGACATGGGAGCTTATGAAACATTTGGCAAATTAACTTAATGTTTGCAGTTATCATCTAGCTCAAAGTTTACAGGCTTTTATCAAATATATTCTCCTTAGGTTAGGAGAAGTTTAAATAAAATTAATGATAAAATTTATTTTCATTTTATCCAAAATGAGGTATTGCTCCAAAGTCTTATTATTTTCTAGCTGACCTAAAATAGATTTAAAGAAGACTTCTTGAGGCATCCTTTCTATGCTACTCAGCTTCACATTACAATTGTGATACCAGCAACTGTTCTACACACGAGATAGCAGAAAACAAAAACAGAAACTTCTGTTTAGGATTCAAAGTATTAGAACTTGCTGAACAGCTACTGTTCGAGCACTGATCAAAACCACTCCATTTAAGGTGCTGAATAAGTAGATCAAAAAGGAAGAGCATCCTCTATGCTAGACATTCAGAGAACAAGTCTGCAAAAAAGATAGAAAATAACATATACTATTAAAATAACTGAACTGTTTTTACATGCTTGCCATTTGATGGGCATTTTTTTACAATCTTTTGTCAGTGACTGAAAGGAGTTGAAGTGTGGTTGTTATAAAAAGAGTACATCAAAGAGATGCTAACACAAATACGCCAAACCATGCTAGATGAAACTCATTAAACACATTAACCTTTAATAGGACAGACATTAGGCCATGCAGCTATATCATTACCCTCTGTTTAAAGTGTGGGTCTGCTTTTTGCTATCTCACAGGGAGAAGAAGCAGGATTTATCAGCACCCTAAGATGGTTTTAAAGCCAGCGTGAAAAGCTTTGATTTTGAGAAAGTTGAAGTGTAACTTCCGTTTCCAAAAGTGAAATAACTTAATTTAAAATTATTTGCTCTTAATATTAACAGGATTATTTTAGGATGTTACAGCTCTCCATCCTCCCCATTTGCAAATACAGACAGCCCAAAGTAGTAGATCAGAGGACATCCAAATCAGCCAATTCACAGCTTCTGTTGCTGCATGCTTTCTCTTGTCCCAGTCTGATCTTAAAATCTGTGTGATTGCTTTTTCCTACTTACCCTCACCACAGCAACAGCTAACCACTCCTTCACACCTGGAATTGCACATCCTGGATCTTCTGGTTGTGAACACACTGCTAATTATGATGCATGGGACCAAACAGTTACAAGATCCCAAACAAATAAGGTTAAGTAAAAATTATTCTCAGTGTCACTCCCACAGTATATATGAAAAATAAGCACAAAAAGCTATGAAAAACCCTAGGATTACAAAGAAGTATATCTCAGGCATTAATAAGAAAGAACATTCTTTTATACAGTAAATGAGCTAAAAATAGATATTAAAAATTAATTTATGAAATAACAACGAAAAATTGAGGTGCTATTTTCTGTGCTAAAAGAAAAAGTAATAATAATTCAAAATTTTCTTAAAATACCAGATGGTATAATTAGTCTTTCCCATACAGAGGAATCATCTTATGAAACCTGAATGTCATTTTCTTCTTTAAGGCTTCAATTTGTTTCTGAAACTACAAAGAGAGAGAGATTCCAATTATTAAGTATAAAAATGATCTCTCTGTTGAAAGATTTTTCTTCCTATCCTAAAGCAAAGACAGGCAGAAAGTCAGAGGAACAAAACTGAATAGCCACACCTGAATGGAAGAGCATATGACTGCTTTCAAAATTATTTTATTTACAGTGGAAATGCTCTTACTGTTCAGACTTCTGCCCAGCCAGATGTGCATTATGATAATCAGAACATCCTTCTTTCTAGAATTACTTACTGACTTTGGTGTTTCTCTCACATACTCTCACTCCTCTGTTCCGGCTGCTGCTGCACAGCAGCTTCTTCCCCTTGAGAAGAAATGGGAAATCTACTTACTTTCTAGGAAACCTACAGGATTTCACTCAACTAACGCAGAGCCTCACATCAACCTAAAGCAAACATCAGCTTCAAGCAATCTACAAAACTACCCAATCCACAACTGTCTCTGGGGCATCTCCCAAGACACAGTGATTTCAAGCTCCCTGCAGCAAAGGAAGAATGATATCAGCCGTATTACCTCAAAGAGCAAAGAGACACTCTCCCTCTGTCATTCAGGCCATGTGGCGCTGTCCAAGAAAATTAGTAGCATCACTGATCCTGTCTTCCTAATATAATGATTTAAACACTTCAGATCATCCTACCACTCTTTTGGAATATAAAACCCGAGGAAGATTCTTCAGACCTCCCCAGCCATAATGTGATACACACATGAGCTACTTAAATTTTAATAGTATTTTCCTTTTTTGGTATTCATGTTCACACATACTGAACCTTTTTATAGTCGGTATTAAGATACAGGTACCCATGTGTATGAAAGAAATCATACAAATCACTGGTTGGTTTGTGTTTTGTTGGGTTTTTTTTAGTTAAGTGTTAAATAAAAACACCATCTCTCTCTCTCTGTGTATCACACGCAAATATACACATTCTGGAACTACTAGTTTCTTGCTTTTAGACAACAGGACCAAAAGAACAACATTTCAGACACTTGGGGAAGGACACAAGGAGAAACCAGCTTTTCAAACCACTCTAAAATAAGTCGTGATACAAGTCAGGACCTTGGTTCTCACTGTTAAGCAAGCATATACAACAGGAGTTTGGAGGTTTTTTATTTATTTTTTTTTAATATAAAGCACTGCTTTTTTTAAAATCAAAAGCAGATGAGTGACAACAGAGAAGAAAGTCCACACACAAAAAAGCAAAAGCTTATAAGCCATTGTAAATCAAATAAATCAGGTTTCTACGTAAACCGAATATAGTCATCAATTCTGACCTTGAATAAAGACTCCTCTTGCAATCTTGATCTCTATTTCATCAACACCACAAACTCTCATATTGTAAAAATTAAAAGTGAAAACAGACTTCCAATACATATAAAAGTAAAATATACACACATGTACCAAGCGTATACAAAAATCTAAGATACAGATACCTGGAACTCCCATGTCACTAACAAAATCATACCAGTCATTAATCTGACACTTCAGCTACCAATTCAGCTCAAGTTAGCAATTCCCACTTAGTATTTCCATGAACTCTCTTTCAACTATTTATTCTGAAAAAGGAAAGAGCATGAACACACATGCAGTAAGACTATTGTAAATATGGTTAACCACCAACCTTAAGTTATACCTCTCCAACTGCACAGTCTGACAAATGAAGGTAACTTCTAGAACTATGGTAATTTTTTTTTTTCCCAATTTAATGCGTTTTTGTTTTGAATTAACCATTTACACCATACCTAACCACTTAAGAGCAAGAGAACTTCTGCCTTGCTACTGAAAAGCATTCTCAAAGTACTCAAGGTCATTTGCTATATGCACCTTACTACTTGATGAAAGAGATTTTCTGTTGAGGATTTATAGACTTCCCTCTTTTCTTCAGTAAAGTCAAGTTCATATATCTTTTAATGGGATTCCACTGATAGCATGCAAGCTAGGAAGGTAAAATTACAGCTTAATACATAAACTGAAGTGAAACAGCTATATACAGAGTTTTCTGCTAGAAGTACTGCAATACGTAACAAATCTCTTATAACATGTACAAGATCAAATGACCACAAACATGCTCAGGTTCCACAAATAACATATATGTACTCTCTGCTTACAAGAAAACCTGAGCTTTTTGCCAAAAAATAACCTCCTTGAGCTGCAAACTGCAGGGAATTCTATCCGCAAAGCTTCAGTCTGGATGAAGACCCACAGTAGCCTCTGTGAATATTACTATGCTAATGAGAAAAAACATTGTAAGAAAAGATCCTAGAATACCAAGAGGGATACTCTAAAAGCACCTTGGAAAGATGGAACCAGATAATGACATCCATATCAACTGGCCTTTCTTGATTACTGCCTCCCTTCCATTAGAGAGATTAAGCACTTAATTCTCCATTATAGTCACCTCAGGGTAGCAGCCAACTTGACCTCAATTATTTTAAAGATGCAAACAATGAACAGTAAAATTGGAATGACTTGTTATATAATAGTTATTAAGGCTTAGACACATACATCCTATCAATGAAGCTTCAAAGGAGCAAGTTATTTTCATTTGGCATGTAATTTGCAGAAAGAGATACAAAAAGTGACAGAACAAACAGAACAATGCCTCTGACAATCAGGTTGGCAGCTAATCACTAGGTCACGTTTCTTTTTCTTTTCAGTCCTTGCCTCAACTTTCACAAGTCTATTTCTTCCCTTGGAGGAGAATAAAACTCACCCCAATCTGCTAGTCTGTTCTCTTTTCCCCAGCCAGGAATCTACACAACCTCTTTAAGGGAACAGCTGTAAAGCCAGTTGCTACATATCTCCATTGTCTCAGCTAACAAAACATTTCCTTTTGTGTTTTGGTTTGGGATTTTTGCTCAGCCCTCTAATTGCCCATTTTGCAGGGTGGTTCTTTGTGAAGGAAACCTTACAGAACAGAGAGCAAGACTTGGATTTTAGAATCAGTCCAAGACAACGAGGAGAAAACAAGATTTGGAAGAGACAATCTGGCTCAATCGTTTCCTGTTTCTAATTACTTTCCAATCTGGGGCTTCCATTAATGCTGCTGCTGTTCCACTGGTCCCCATCAGCACATCCAGCAGCTATGAGATCTCCAGGGACCTCAGCACTACATTTTCACTCCAGGAAGCAGCAGGTATTTACTGACTCCTATCACGCACTTTTTTAATTCACTAGTTTTCATATTTATATACTAGACAAAATCCTATGTTCTATTCTTTACACATTCAATTTCTATTTGTCCTGGGTTCGGCAGCAGCAGTCATTTTTCTCCTTCTTGGTAGCTGGTGTGGAGCTGTGTTTTTTTTGACTTTCAGCTTAGGAACAGTGTTGATAACACCAATGTTTTGGTTACTGCTTAGTACATTTTGGTCTGGCCAAGGACTTTCTGAGTCTCA
>JANRGW010045454.1:10028-27700 GCA_024733675.1 Psilopsiagon aymara | reverse complement strand
TTTCTCTGCAGGGCTGCTCTGAATCTCTTCTCTGCCCAACCTGTAGCTGTGCCTGGGACTGCTACGACCCAGGGGTAGGACCTTGCACTTGGCATGCTTAAAGTTCATCAGGTTGGCATCAGCCCACCTCACAACCGTGTCAAGGTCCCTCTGGATCCCATACCTTCGCTCCACCATATCAACCAAACCACACAGCTTGGTGTCATTGGGAAACTTGCTGAGGGCACACTCAATCCTGCCAATGTCACTGACAAAGACGTTGAACAGGACTGGCCCCAACACTGACCCCTGAGGGACACCACACTTTACCTGTCACCAATTGGATATTGAGCGACTGAGCACTGTGTTGGATGAACAAAGGGTTTTTCTGTTTCACTGCATGAATGACGACATTTGGTTAACAGCAAATATTTAGATGCAGAGACGAGCACGTGGTGCAACCACACCCTACAAAATGTAAACGCTGGCATCATAATTTTCAAGAACCAGGTTTAGTGATTTACTTATGAAGATTAACTAAAAAACAACAAAAATTGCATTAGTTTTGTGTACATGAAGTTACACACACAAAATTCAGATATTTATTTAGACTTCTGGTAGCCTTCTAAGGGTTTAGAACTTCAAAACTGCAGACAAGCACATTGCCTTAAATTATATTTATTCTTGTATCTTAGGCTTGAAATGCTGGACTGAAAACAATTTTAACCTAACTAGCTGGTAACTCCCTTCTTCTATCAACTGTCAACAAAAATGCATGACTCATTATTTTTCCTGGAGTATGAAAAACACCACACTCCAAACAAATTATTGGTATCTTTACTGAAGTTTTTAACACAAAATCCTGAGAAGAGAGTAATAAAAAGTGGGTTTCACTTCGACTAATTAGAACAAATTTTAGTGCAAAATATATTTATTTTTAAAAACTACAAGCACCTTAAATAAGGGTGGCCAATAAATAAGAATCTCTAAGTATCAAAAACATAAATGCACAATCTGGTAAGAGCAGCTATACTGGATTCAGCTACAGTATTTTATCCCAGCATCCTGGGGTTCAACAGTGACTGAGAAAGAAAGACTAAATAAAAATATAACAAGGAAACCATTTTTTCCTCAGTACTTGTAACTCAGAGCTTACCTAGCTCTTGCCACTTGCAGCTGCGCAGCTTTCAGAGACAGATGTAACATACATTAATAGTCTGGGTTTCTATTTCATCAATTTCTCCAGTTACCCTTCAACCCTTTCTACGTTTTTGTTACCCATAACATTTTGTAGAAAGAAGTTTCACACTTTACCTACACTGTGGGTTAACAAATACATCATCTGGTTTGTCTGAATATTTAATCTAGCTTCACCTGTTGTCAACCAGTTTTAAGAATCAGTCAGCTACTGAAACCCGTTTATTTCATAATGCCTCTATTTTTAGACATCTATAGCATCTCATCATTTAAATTTTGTTTTCAAACTGAGGAACTGTAGCTTGCTTGTTTCTCCATATACAGAAGCTGTTCTACATTTTTATTGCCTTGTTACCCTTCTTTAAGTAGCTTCCGCTTTTTTCTACAACAAAAAAAAGTGTATATAGGATATAGTCTAGCGAAACAGGCAGCAGCAACACTGCAAAAGAGACAGATAGGGATTACTAGTGAAGTCAGAGACAACTTTGCAACACTAACTGTGGAATTAATATCTCACCTTCTAACAAGATAAATACATTGTAGAGCTAATTCTACTCAATAATAGTTGTAACAAAAAACCAGCATGTCATTCAAATATTAAGGTCAAATTCCATGTTGATGCAATATACCTTGAACACTAAATCTCAGTCTTCTTTTACATATTTGTATCTAAAGATACTTTCTGCAAAATAATGTGACCACTTGGGAGCTCTTAATAAAAAAAGATGGTATTAGAGAATTTTACTTCACCAGTGATGAGAAGTGCCCATATGAATTCTCAGTTAGCCAGTAAGTTAATTAAAACGTTTTTCAAGCAACAGAGTGACACATGTTCAATAAAGCACTTGATCATAGTGCCTGAGCTTCTTTTAAATACTTATATTCAGTAGCAAGATATCTGCCTTACAACTTAAAAAGATCTGTCCTCATCTCTAAAAGCATGAGAAATAAGGCTGTGCTAGATCTAACGACCTATGCACACTTGCTAAATTCCAACTTTATGGCAAGCTTCAGAAGTGGTATTTTCCTCAAAGCTGTAACTCTTGAAATCATTAAATAAAGTGTTTCCAATTTCCTTGGTTATAGCCGGGAAGCATTTAAAATCTCAAAAGGCATAAGAAAATATGCATAGGAATAAATCCCATAACTTTAACATAACTTTAGTGATTTGTGTGTGTGCGTGTGTGCGCTTTGGTTGGTTTTTTTTTTTTTAGGTTTTTTTTGGTTTTTCTTTTGTTTGTTTGTTTAATCTGGTTTTGTTTAATGAGCATATTATCCTATCTGTTTTAAAAAATTCGGCATTCACAAGATCTCAAAAAACTAAATGGCTAATTCTGATCATATCAATCAATCCAGGGATGTGACACAGTGAAATGTGTTGCAGAAACCCCTGCATCATAGGCAAGCTGGCTGTGGATGTTTAAGAATAGCTACATTACAACACCATTGCTCTCAGATTAATTAGCCTTACTACTTAGTGTACAGAGCCACATGGCTAAACTTCTTCTGAGACTCATGATGGAATCCTTGGAAAGCAACCTGATGACTCTCTTCCTCAGTGATTACAGTGGGGATTTCTTCCTCAGCAGGAACCAAGGGTTTAAAACCCTTTTAATCAATTTTACTATAAAACACCTTCCCAATACATTAAATATTATTCCCGTGTCTCCATTTATAAGGAGATCTAAAGATAGATCTAAAATGTTGTTCTGCAAGGGACACAAGAAAGTGATGTAAGGGATTTCATCCAGTAAAGCTATTTGAGGAAGAAAATTGAAAAACTGTAATATTAAACTTAAAATCTACCTACAACCTGTGTACAAATAACAAAGCCTTTTCATAAATGGAACTAAGATTTTGTTAAAATCTGAAAAAAAATAGCTTAATAAAACATCAGAAACTCAGCTGCTTATCATCACTGTGTACAGGGATATTTCAAGGGATAAATTGTCAGAGCAGTGCCCAGGGAGTTACATACATAAATTCCATTAACAATAATGTGTTCCTCAACTCTCAGCAATATTAACTTTTAAGTGATGCTATAACTATTATAACAATCTTGCATTTATGACAGCATTCATCTGCACACTATCCTCTAAACAAAGCTTGTATATAAACTGTAGTATTCTTTCATTTGCATTTAGTAATGATATATTCAATTTCTATGGACATCTGCTCACAGTTTTCCCAAACTGCATGTTGGTGTATGTTTTTTAATGTAATTCATTTAAATAATGTAATGTAAAGGTTTAAATAATTACTATTGCTGGATATAATCTCTAATTTCTTCATACTGTAAGAGACAACTTAATATTTCTGCATAGCAGATGTAATACACAGTATTTCACAGAATTAAATTATTACAAACAGTGACAGCAGTTTTCTATACACAGTACTTAAGATAATTATAAAAAAATCATCTTCATTATTGCATGCTAGCATTTTTTTAACAGTTTAATTTAGAGAGGTTACAAGATACATTCAAATTACACAGATACAATTACTGCAAACCCAAGGAGCTTTATAGTTCCCAACCAAATCCCTTTGACCCTGTTAACGTCTGTTCCTTGTTAATCTAAGGCAAACATTGTTTGTAGCATGCATATGTTATGGAATATGAAAAAAAGAAAGGAAATCCCTTAACAGTTGTTATTGATTCCAGCATTTACTGACTCAAAGTTAAGTGCCGTTTACAAAACAGAACAGATGCAGATGCTGACAAAAAGGTAAACAATTGTTGCATGGCTTACTGCCAGATTCTAAGCCAATATATTAAACTCCAAGTGAAGCACATTTCCCCTATAGATTGCACTTATTGCCACTTCATTTCTTCTGTGCTCTGTCTCTCTACTGCTGTGCCTGGCACTAAGCTATTTTCAGTTCTTTGATGACCCCTGAGGCTTAGCACTACCTCACATAGCCATTAGTGAAGGGAATTGCATGTGTCTGACATGGCCTGAAACCAATTATTTGATATTTTCTTCAGAATGATGCCCAACTCTGTTGGGAAGGCGCAATCATGAAATAATTTACCTCCTGATTTAATTTTTTCCTGCACAAATTAGTTGTAGCCTGAGCTAGCTATGCACAGCTGCCTATGATGCATCTCTCTCTTATCAAGATTCTACTTGAAATGATGAAAAAGGGAAGGGGGAAGGAGAGTTGAATAGAATAGGTTGGGGAATCCTGATTTAAAAAGGCATTGACAAGTTTATCAGATATACTGATCACATGTGCTGTTGATTGAAACTGACAGATCTATAAAGAACTAACACTGTAGCAAAGGAAACCACATGGATGCAAACTGTTATCTGAGTGTTTAAGTAAGCTTTTTTAAACACCTGTCTTGCTTTGCAGCTCTCGGTTAGTTCCACTGAAACCCAGGAGCCCTGGGACAATCTGATAAAGCAGCTTACACAAACAAACTACAGGGCGGCTTATTTTTGTCTGGTGGCATTTTTTTTTTTTTTAAAAAAAAAACAAAACAAACCACAAAACAGGTCATCTATGCACAGACAGCAAACATTTTCTTATTAGACATCACTGTTAACTTGCAACTTTTGTGAGTGCTTATACTATACACCCATACTGTGCAAGTGCCACAAAAAAAAAAAAAAAAAGGGAAATAAGGGATCTCAACTGACGTATAAACATGGTAAGCATGTACAGATTTGCATATATTTAATCAAGAGAGTGTGCCTACCATAGAAAGAGGCATGCCATTGCCAGCTATTAAACAACCTCAGTGAAGACTACACGAATGTTTCGGAAGAGATTCACTATACATGAAATTTTAATCAAATCTGCTCCATCATGTTTTCACAGTTAAATGAGATCAGTTTTTACCTCATCCTGAAGATTGATTCCATATCAGGTTGTTAGATGCTTGCTTAAGTCCTTTGTTAACACTGAGTGTCTAGGTTGGTCAAAATTAAATCTTGGAACCACGATTGCTGACCCACTGATAAAGAATGGACCACTGGTGTAGAAATCTCGGGCAATCATCTCACCAATCTGACTCCTTGACAGCATACAGCTACTTTACAAGTCCGCTGAACAAATTACAGAGACTTTCTCAAGGGCTCTGAGGATGAAGTCCCCTGTAATAATGTTTAATAAAACTACTTCATAGACAGATACCTATCTCAGCTTGCTGTGAAACTGGAGACTCAACCTGCTCATTAATTTTCAAAAACACACATATCCTCTAATAAATTAGACACTGAGATTTCTCATAGACATTTTACAGAATTCAAATGTAAACAAATTAATTAGTCTCTGAATAAAAACTAATTAATTATGGGTCCATTTAAGGAATTTAGCAGCTGGTATCCAATAATTTTCTGATAATTATCATAATAATGAAATAGCAGACATTCTTTACACTTCCCTTTAGCAGTCGATTGTAGCATTTATGGGTTTTCTTTTTTTAGGTGCTATTCTATAGTTGAGAATTTATTCTGAAGTAGTGACTATAAGCAAACAATCCTCTTTAGAAAACTAAAAGAATCATCCTGTTACAAAATGCTTTAACATTTCTCAGTAGAACTGACACTGTACTGCAGCCTTATCAATGACTGAAACTGATTACACTCACTTTGTTTGAATTGTTTGCCTGCACTGTGCACTGAGGGAGTCATCACATTTTCCGAAGTCCTCATACACACATAGAAAACAACAAAGTAGAGTGTTTACAGAAAGCATAAATACTGAGGGAGTCTGCAGCAATCTGGACACCGCACTTGATTTTGAAAAAGAGGAGCCCTTGAAGAACTCTAAGAAGTTAATCTCCTTCATCAGTCTTTGCTGAATGAGAAATTACATACTGCCAGGTCTGCCAAAATTTCCCATGAATTCTATCTTTGGATTTGCGTATTTCCCTGCAAGTCGTTTAAAACACTTGACTGACAAAAAACAACTGCACTTTGTATTTGAAAACACAATAATTAACATATTTATTTTAATCTGATTTCAATTTCTTTAATGTCTGTAAATATAAAAATGCCTGCTAGCTTCATTTCTATCCTCTGTATCTGTATTCACAGTGGAATGGTTGGGTATCTCACAGGTTGGTTCACTACATCAGACCCGCTCTATTAAAATCAGACTGTTAGTAACTTTCAACCAATCAGGAATGTCTATCAAGTGTTCATCATTCTTTTGTGTACTCTACACATTATATTATGTATTTCCTTAAATAATAGATTAAAGTGCCTCTGTCACTTTTGCTTTTCTTACTCCTTGGAATTTCCAAGATGTAACAGAGGCAGACGGTGACAGCTTTTGTTCTAATAAAAGAAAACACTCAGAAAAATACTTATAAAGCTGGAGTCAGTACTTGTATTTCTGTTTCCTATCTCTTTATATTTCAAACCCCTAATTAGGCAAAGTCACCACAAAGTTTTCATTTTTAAAAGGAATACAAAAATCAGAAATAAGTCTATGTATACAGAAAAAACGTCAGACACTGCCATTTAAAAACTTCTGGAGATTTAAGTTTGGAAATTCAACCTCTTATATATTTTGGGGAAAGGCTGAAATACAAATGAAGGATTAATCATGTTGGCACAGATGTACACATATAGGTTCCTACTCAGATGAGTGAACTCTTAAAACACCTCTTTTTAGCTCATAGCACTGTGCATAACACCACCTAATTCCTGCGCTACAGAAATTGCTGGACTTCCCCAGCACATGCACAGCAAATCCATGCACCATTCCTTCTACTTAAATACAAAGATTTGGATCTTAGTCAAAGGACTATCAGCGCTTGAAGCTACTGAGGAAAAGGAAGTTTTCTGGAAAATCTAAGACCAGTAATTGATCCAACTGCAGACAGTTCACATTTAGGCGTCCTGAAAACCTGCAGGGCACTAACAGCTAACTTTGTAATTAAGCAGTTGGACTGATTTATAACCACCTTTCTCTCTAGGTCAGACAGACAAGAATAACTCCATTGCCCTGCTATATTCAGCAAATGTAGTGAAAAGTATTATAAAATGACTGAAAGCTTTGCTTTCAAAAAACAAAGTAGAACAATCCCTTGATTGAAGATGGAGGGTTTCTTTAATATTCTAAGCCTAAATCACATTGAAAAGGAGATTTGTGTTCTAACTTAGCATGTACTATCCATCTTGTGGATGTGACACACCAAATCTAAACACATACTTTATTGCAAAACTATTGTGATTAAAATACTTTTGCCCTTTTAAATTTAAATTTGCTCTCTAAACACACATTTTATGACAGAAGAAGTTCTCTGACATGACAAAAATCACAGCCAGGACTATTTAATTGTGATTGTATGATGGTAGATGCATATGTTGAAGATTTCTATAACAACTTTCTTTTCAATGAATACAGCAGGAGCTTCTTTAAAAGACATTTTTTAAGTTTTATCTGCTTTAGTTCTACACACTCTTCTTCATGCAGGCTTATATTTTGAAGTAAGTGAACCTAGCTTAGTAATTCTTAGATTTTGTCACTTTTTATTATTAAACATAATACTGTGATATATAAACTCAAATTGATCTCTGACCACTCAGAAAGTCTCAGACTGGAGAGCAAATCAGTTTCACCACTTAAACTTGAGAGCAGAATGCAATAATGAGAGGGCATCGTGAGTTTAACCCTCTCTTCACACTGTGGAAGAACATGCAGGTGAGCCAAGAGAGCAAAAAGGAAGGTAATTAGTCAGTGTTTGCTAATTGTGAACATTTCAACAAGAAAAAATCCCTACACTGAAAGAATGGAACTATGCCTCTTTCAACCTCTACAGACTTAAGAAAATAGATTTGCTGTTGGAAAACAGATTTTCCTGCTAGAAAAGAAGATATGGAACAAGTTCATCAGGACTCAAAAGTCTAATAAAATACAATCCAAAAAAAGTATCAAGAATTTTATGCTTAAAATATACATAATTTGAAAGTTAGTGTTTACTTATGAAACGAAAACCATGAAAATTTGGGATGGGCATCTTTTCAATATGATGAAGAGTCAATAATGAGATTTCACTGCCCATCTTCATATTATGGGCTTAATAAGTAATTTCAAGCAACTGCTCTAAAAAGAAGGAAGGTATTCAGGCATGCTACCAGCTTTGAAATTCTGTCAGTTCAACTGACATTTCAGTAACTTAGATACTGTTATCTTACCCCCTACTACAGGCTTAACAAGTAACAAGCTTAATGCTTTTGTAATCTTTACGAAAATGTCATTCTCCTGCTAGAAACACATTTGTGGTCCTGGGGTATTATGCTCATATGGCCTTGAAAAAAAGTACCTCTTTTTTATTAAAACTTCAACTCTGTATGTTCAAGCAGATGGTTTTATTTTCTCCTCAGTACTACTCATATTTCCATTTAATATAATAGTGCAACAGAAATCAAATACAATAGTTGCAAGGATACGAAATAAACAATATGTGACAGGCTATGAAACATATTATTTCCTATATTAAATGCAAAGGCATTTATTTTGTTTCCCCTGAGTAATATGATCTTGTTTTGGCTGTCAAACTTTTAAAGGCTTCCCAAAGAACAAAGACAACTGCAGAAATCTGCATCATGTATGTACACCCACTAGTTTTCAATTTTAACTTCCTGTTATAAAATCTCACCAACCCTGTTTGCTCCGTTCTTTTAAATACATGACAATTAAACCTGTTGAATATCTCAGTATTGACTGGCTCATAACACAAAAGTAGGAAGAGCTGGTATTTATGAAGTAAAAAAATCTAATGATGATATCTGCATTCTCACTTGATCTATCTGTGGTGCCTATGTAATTTTTGTTGATGTCATGTTTCCTGTGAAGGTTATAAGAAAAAAGGGCTATGGTTTTACTTCCCCACCTTTAATGGATGGAAACTGTAGGATTTTTCACTCCATCCCTTTAAGATATGGTGAGGACTGTGCCGTACATCACTACGTGCAGTGCAGCTCCAACAGTCAGTAGCTGCAAAGCCCTTGTACCATTCTTTCCAGTAATTGCTGCTTATCTTGTTTCATATAGGCCTCTCAAGACATGTTCCTTTAAAAGCTGTCACTAGCTTCCTTGCAGAGTGACAGAGAGCGTGGAAATTGAAGAGAGAAGGAGATGCCAAGCAGGTGAAAATATAATGGAAGCACATAGCTTACTACTGTCATGCAGAAACAGAAACAAAACCAGCATGTCCATCAGAGGGGTTGAACAGATTATTGCGGGCATGCTAGAGTAAGAAAGAAAAGAAGTATGTGCAAAGGTAAAGTTCCAGTTTCTGTTATCATTCTTTCATTTTTGTCTTTATAATGTCTATCAGTACTACAACAGATATGTAGGTCTTGAAATATTTTAAAGCTCAAATTAATGTAAAGCCCCCTTTAAGTAAACCTCCATAACTGACCTTTAAACTGTATTTCTAAAACGCTTAGCCCTTAGCAACACATTATAGATATAACTGAAGACCTGCTTTTATTAATGCAATGATCCAGAGAATATAATGAACATGAACTGCTGAGGAAGGGTGTGACACTGCATATTACAATTTGTAAACCATATGGGCTACTTTACAAAAGCCTGGTGTACCTGCACTTCAAAAAATGCAACAGGACTTTCCAGGGCAGAAGAGCAGTAAATCAGGTGACTGAGATACCTCCCCCTTCTGAACACTCCTAAAAAGCCAGATTTCAACAATGTATTACAGGTAAGAAAGGGGGACTATAGGGATGCTGGGGAGGGACTCTTCATTAGGGACTGTAGTGAGAGGACAAGGGGTAATGGGTCCAAACTTAAACGGGGGAAGTTTAGATTGGATATGAGGAAGAAATTCTTTCCTGTAAGGATGGTGAGACACTGGAATGCATTGCCCAGGGAAGTTCCCTGGCGGTGTTCAAGGCTGGGTTGGACAGAGCCTTGGGTGGCATAGTTTAGTGTGAGGTGTCTCTGCTCATGGCAAGGGGGCTGGAACTGGATGATCAAAAGGTCCTTTCCAACCCTAAATATTCTATGATTCTATGATTCTATGATCATGAAAAAGCAACATAAATAAATATTGTAAATTATCTGCTACAGATTGTAATCTGGACAGCAATGTCAAAAATGGCGCAAAGATATAAATATTAATTACATGAAACTAAGTCTGGAATACTTCAATTTCCAGATATAAATGTGGGAATAAATTATACTAAAGTTATTTGGTCCTAATTATTCCCAGACATGACTGCTTTTCTTTATATCGTGCAGTCACAAATCCAGCAGGTATCAATGCTATTTTCAGCACATTTTTGAAAGATCAGAAGAATGTCATGGAAGACTGGTTGCAGGCAATAATGGTGGCTGGAGAATCTCAAACCAACTGAATTTAAATTAAATGAAAGGATAAAAGCAAGTCTGAAGCAAAGGTTCTTTATTTCCAGGGGAAGAAATGATAAACAGGGGAAATAAAGCCATGTGCACATGAATGTAGAGAAAACAAATTTAAGTCAAATGTGCAAAACCCCAAAATTCATATTTAACTTAGCTGGACAATAAATTGCTGGGAATACGCAAGGATAAGTGACTTTAAAAGAAATTTTCCTTACCAAGTACTTTATTTTCATGTCCCAAAGTTACCTTCATTTCAATGAGCTACTCCAAAGCCTGTTTCTTTTCCGGGTCTCAGCTCCACTCCACAAATGTATCTCCTCTAAACAATACTGAGTCCTTGTATTCAAGTTTAGATATATGTCGTATTCACATCAGGTATTCCATCAACATAACATATTCCTTAGGGACTCATAAGTATTTAAAGATAATAAGTTTTAAATATCAAAATTTAAATCACAGTTTGCATTCGAATATGTCTTTACAATAAAATGGAAGATGTCCGTATTCTGGAAAAAGAAAAGAGAAGCCTTCTGGACACATAAGAGGGTTACATATTGGGGTAAAAGTGTAAAATATGAATATTAAAATATATCCAAAAAGGTAATTTAATTACTTTGTAGCTAAAAACGTACTCAGTCACAACTGTATCACTTCAGTTTTCCTCTACTTTGGAATTATATTTTTAAAAATAATCAACTACTGATTTTGAAGAAGACATTATGTATTGCCTCAGACTTAAAAAAAAAATACTAAAAATGTTGGGATTTGGGTTTCTGGATTTTTTTGGTTGGTTGGTTTGGTTTTTTTTTTTTTTTTGCAAATGCCATTAGATATGAGAGCCTATTTAAGGATCTCTGGTAAGTTTGCGACTAAATATATATATGAAGCCAATTAATTAGTGTATGGCACAAAAAATAAAACTCAAAACTCTCATCTCTTTTAGTTTTAACCATACAAAACTTAAAAATAGGCTAATTAGTCTCCACATGCATTTACAGTCTCTCTATAGACATATTAAAAAAACAGAAATAAATAATACCAAAGAAGACCTTCCACTAATATATAAAATATGTATAATTTCATGGGTTTTAAGTTTCTGTGGCTGATATCACTTATAAAAGCAGCTGTGTTTTCATGTAAAAAAGATGAAGGATTAGGATAGGTTAGTAATACCCAATTAAACTAGCTTAACATTTTTGTAAACAAAGAATCATGAAAAAGGTTCAAAAGGTAAAAGAATAATTCACATTTAACAGACTTTCTGCAAATAATTTCTGAAAAATATCAAATTGGAAACAGAAGCAAAAATCAAGTGATAAGCTGTAAACCAGCTGTCTACATGTTTTTTCCCATACTAAGTATGTTAACAGATATATAATGTCAGAATTTTTTTAATACTGTAACATTACATATTTTTTTGAAAGACACATATGATTAATATGACATAAAGGCTGAAACATCATCTTACAAAATTACTTCAAAAAATATTAATGCAAGTAAGAATCATTTCTTGGATATTATTTTAGCAAATTGGAAACATCAATGATGTGCTCAGAGTACACAAAGCACAGTGAAATTATGACCCATACTAGGTAAAAAACTACTACAATAACTTAGCCAAAACACTAATAGTTTGCAAAACCTGCACTGATAAAAGAGTCACTGACTTAACCAAGAATAGGATAAAGTTATACCATAAAACCACCTGTCTCCTAAAGTTAACAATTAAAAATGCCAAGCTGCAAGGAATTTTCCTCTTTTCCCATACCATTTTCATAGCTTCTCTCTAAAACAATGCTCATCCTTAATCTTGATAAATGGAATACAATCTCATTACAGTACTTGACAAAGAACTGTTCTAATAGAGTATGAAAACAAAAGTGTTAATTCCTTCACAAATAATTGTTATAAATGAAATATTTTAAAGATTCATAATGCTGTTAAACCTTGTTACAGTCTGCCTAGATTTTCCTGACAGAAATAGGCCATCTAAATTTTTCTGAGGTTATAATATTGTTCATTATTTTATGTTACTTTTTTCCTCTTCTGTGTAGTATGATCAATTACAGCAGGACTTATGAAAAAAATCAACCAAACCAACCAACACAAAAAAAACCTAAACAAATATAACTCAACAAACAAAATACCACATTTCCCTGAGGTTGGACTAAGTAAACACAAATAATTTTTTCACCTCCGGCAAAACAGTCCCACTTGAACTCCCCAGATTAGATTATTTTGCTGTTATGAAATGCACTGCTTTGGTGGTTTCCACAGGCAGATGCAACATGCATCAAAAAAAAAAAAGTTAAAAAAACCCCCAGATTTGTATAACTGTCTCTCAACAAAGAAAAAAAAAAAAATCTTTTCTTCCTTTTCTCTCCTTCCATCCATACTCCAGCATGCTTTTCTTTTTTCTTTTTGATACTCAACAAATTGCGTATCACAGTAAACTTATTAAAGGCAACTTATTAATCCTGTCTTTTAACTACACCGATGTGTAAGTACAGACTTCCACTCTCAATTGTGGGAGGGCAGTAAAAGTATCACAATTAAGTAAGAATTCCAAGCAGCAAAAGCCACTAAACACCTGACTACCATTATAAAACTCCAAAACCAGTTGCTCTGTAGATTTTTTTTCCAGAATAGTTATTTCAGTGTGAACTGCCTTGTGAACACTTAATTCCAAAGGAAAAGTGCCTTCTTCTGACTTAGTGTGGTAAAAAGGTAGTATATTCAAAAATTTATGACAGAAATGTTTTGCTAGAAAATGTTCTTCATAGAAGAGCATTTTCAATAATAAACTTTTCACCAATAATTTTTTTGTTAATGTTACAAGTATAAATGTTGCTTGAATTTATAAATAACAACCAATAATAGGCTCTGTCATGTCCTCCAAATAAAAAAAAAAAAACCAAAACCTGTGTTACTTCACAACTCTGACCCCCTATTTTGCTCTAGCCTGCTGACTTCACTCACTTGCTCTGCTGTTTGGCTGCCTGCAGCCTATAACCAGAGATCATCTAGAACAGCCTGATGCTGCAGAAAACTGGTAAAAGAGATTGCAAGGAAATCAATGCTTGCCTCCCATACCAACCTCCTGAAGAAAAACAGTATGAAGCACTACATAGTGCAGAGGTGAAAACATGAGAGAGACAGCCACTGTGAAGAGAGTAATTTTGAGGATTAAATGATATTAAACCAGCATCACTTCTAAACACATTTTACGAGAGCTGAGGATAGCTGCTGCACCTGCAAATCTGACCTCTAATATATTTCAAATCAAAGTAAATCTTTCGAAGTTGCAAGCAGGTACCAAGATTTACTTTTAATTTTTTATCTTCCTCTTTTTCTCTGAATATATAACAGAACTGTGGAAATCTGTCCCAATTTGATGACACAAAAGCACGCAAAGACACATCTTGTGGCAAAGAAAATTTAAGTAGAAGAATCTAGACTATTTAAATAGAAAATTTAAGTGGAATTAAGACTATCCTAATAGACTGAAGGACTGTTCTCTTCCTTCTTGTAATACAGAAGCAATTAATGTGTGCTTTTATAGAGAGCCACCCTTATAGTCAGTTTAATCTCCATGTATTCGACGCAAAATGGAGATAACAGAACTTCCTATCTTTATGAGCTGTTTTGAGATTGAAAGGAAACTTAAAAACTTCCAGTTCCGTATCAGTCATTTGTCAATGAATCCTTTCACTGTGTCCCATCTCACTACCTAACTCAAAGATACACTTCCAATCATTTATTTCATAACTCAAGTTTACTCTGACACTACTTCTCCTTGCTTTCCACCAACACTCTATCCCACTAATATAGCAGCTTCATGTTAAAGTTCTCATCCTTTCACATAATTTATCTGCATGCCTTCTCACTTACCTTCTCTTACATATGTTCCACATACTCCTCCGTATTTCAGCTCTTGTTGAAAAGTTATTTCTGCATTTCTTCCAGTGTAACTTCTAGTTGACTGACACTACATGTATATTGACTTTAAAACTCACAAGAGTGTAACTTTATTCTGTGTAGAGCTCGCAAATCATCACCTCACTCACCCTTTGTGTATGTTGTACTACCCAAAGATCAATCTTTGGTTTCTCTATTTTTCACATGATTCTAAACTTTTAATATTTTCTGTCTGCAAACTACTTCACCTTTATAGAAGGCTATGTTTTGAACAAACAGCTCTCGCATACTGAATTACGTGATGAAAATTTCCATTCTGTATGACTTTTTTTTAAAATTCTGATTCCTCTTATTAGAAATTAACATGTCAGACTCACCAACTATGAAAAGTACAGAAAATACCACATTTTTAACAGACTCCTTTCCTGCTTTAAATTCCTTAGAACAAGAAGAAAGGACCAGGTAGCCTTAACATTAATTTACTGCATTTTCACAAGATTAGAGAACATAAATATATTATTTATTTTTGAATCTGTAATCTTTTGGGTCAGCTCTGACGTACTACCTATGTCTACTTTACGGCTGCATTATTGTACAGACTTTCCTACAACATCCTTTAACCTTCTGATAATTTGAAAACCTGGGTGTAGAGAGCAGAGGAGTTTGTATTTTCTTAAACACAGATTCTATTATACATTTCAGCAATTGGAATAAGTTTAGACTGAAAAAAATTACTATGATGTGACAATGTTATCCAGAGAATTATAATTTTGTTTCTATATACATAAGCACAAGATACTCTCCCTAACTTTAAAACATTTTTCATCACAATTTTGAAACAGTCTGTAATTCAACTGCAATAATATTGTTAAAACATAACGCTGCAATTAATCTCAGGCCTCTCCCTTCACTGGAAATAATAACAGACACTTAAAAAAAAGAAGTAGTATAATTAAAATAATATCTAACTACAGTGGACATAAAATAAGGCTACTAACCCACAGCATGAACTGTTCCTCTATGCTTCTTTGACATCTTGTTTGCCTTAACTATATGTAGAGTATTTTCTTTGAACTGCAGCTCACAGAGTCTTTCAAGAAGAACTGTCATTTCTTCAGTGATGGTAACCAGATAAGTTTCATTAACAAATGTCAATGATGAAGAAGGATCAATAGTTGCACACAGTAGATACAAATCTTCTTTTATCATTGTGCACAATGTGGGTAAGGAACTTTGGTAACCATGAACCACCTTATCGAAGTTTGTTTCACCACAGCTAGACAAAATACAGTTTTGTATAAGATCTCTAACCACTTTTTTTTGCATATTTTGATACTTCACTAAGACTTCTGATTCAGGGTAAAGAAACAGAAGTTGCTGTATGCACTGAGTTTTAAACTCCATTTGTTGTTGTAACGCATTAGTAGCAGTTTCTTCTTGACTTTGCAGTCTGTTTACTAAAAATCTTCGAAGATGCAATCTCACATCATCCCAGAGAGATTTCACATCCATATTCGAATCATCCTCAACGGCATGAAGGGAAGAAGTTAACTCAAAAGATGTCCCACTTGGAGTACAGGGAAATGAAACACCACACTGACTAGAGAGATCCAGAAGGAAGTGAAGTATCATTTCTTCTTGATTTTGTTCATTCTTCAGCAAGCTTTGCTATCAAAGGTAAATCAGAGTATTTTAGATATGTTTCGTTAATTCCAGTTCATAAAATACAGTTTCATGCTATGGTACCAAAGGTTTCCAATGCTACTTATCTTACCAGCAAATAAGATTATCAAATTATTATGTAAGCAACAGAAATAACTAAGCTTGTTTTTCCATGGATTTATGTGCCAATCCATCTCCTTTTCTACCTGCTCCAATAACTCACATTCATCTTCCCATCCTTCTTACATCCTCAATCGCTTCTCCTAACCAATTCCAAGCTGCAATTCCAAGGAAAGCTTTGGAAAGCTCATTAGGTAAGACTCTGCAGCCTGTTGTGGTCCACATACACATCTTTGAAAGAAAATGATATGAAAATTGCTCAAGACTTATAAAGATAATGACAGGTTTTGCCCATCAAACCAAACCAGGAATTTATAAAATGAAATACTGCTGCTTTATATAACCATTGCTGCTTTATATAACCAATATTTTATATATATATATATATATATAAAATATTGCTGCTTTATATAACCAATATTATAACCAATATCATACATATAACCAATATTATATATACATATTGCTGCTTTATATAACCAATATTACTGCTTTTTAACCATCAAAAAGGCCATTCCAAGGATAAAATAAACTTCCCAGTACCCCTTAAAGAACTAAAATTGAAAACTTGTAAACATTGAACAGGCTTAGACCACACATGGCAGAATAAAAAGCTATGTATCCTGTCAAATCAAGATTCAGATGAATACATTAACAATTTATCAAAATCCTCCTTCTCTTTCAGACAAAACCCCCTGCCTTTTCATAAACTCATTCCTGGAATCTTCCAACATTTCTCCTATTTGAGGTTGGATGTGGCCACAGTCCTAGGCCAAATTTATAAGGATCTTCTCTCAATCCTGAAGCTGCACTAGAGGTGCCTACAAATTTCCACATCATAGTGACAAGAAAACTGAGTGAAACTGATGGTATTCTTGATATTCTGGGTTTCAGAAACAAAATAGGCAAGTCTTAGGTGAAAATTCCTCCCTTACTCCCCTATCAGCTACCACTTTTCTCCAATACAAAAAAGCATTCTAGCAAATCAGTTAGGGATAGTTTTTCCACAAACGGCCTTCATCTGGGTCTCCCAGCTATCCTCTATCCTGCAAATAAACATCTGGCAAACTTCCACCGTCAGAACTGCTCATTTATTTACCCTACAGTACTTGAGAAAATTAATTTCTTTTTTAATCCTGAAAGAGAAAAAAAATCAAATTTTACTACTGTACTACAGATATACAATAATTTCCAAATAAAAAAAAATCGCACAATTTTATTCCACCATATCAAGCTTTTATCACAGAATCACAGAATAATTACGGCAGGAAAGGACCTTAAGATCATCTAGTTCCAAACCTCCTGGCCGTGGGCAAGGACACCTCCCACTAAACCATGTCACCCAAGTTGGGGCTGTTCAGCCTGGAGAAGAGAAAGGCTGTGTGGAGACCTCATAGCAGCCTTCCAATATCTGAAGGGGGCCTATAGGGATGCTGGGGAGGGACTCTTCA
>JANRGW010045453.1:0-27907 GCA_024733675.1 Psilopsiagon aymara | reverse complement strand
AAAAGCCGTTAAAAACGATCAGGCAGCAATTTACTTGGGTGGAACATAAAATTGCCATAGCAAACTTTTGCAGTGTATTTTCGCATTTTATGGTAAACTCATTGGCTGTTCTGTTGCACAGAAGTCTCATGATACTGATTTTTGCTTTCCAGAGTGGTTGAGTGACTGAGCCAAGAGCTTGAGGAAGAGAATGGAAGCCACTTGGACTTCTTGTCACTCCAAGGAGAGGATATCTCTGAGCAATTGAGAAAATGCTACTTGTAACCAGAGATAACTGCAAGAAGCAGTTCTAAGCTGGAGGACAGAGGAGAGGAGCACCTAGCATCTTTCTTGGATGTTAACAGCAGTTAATGGCAATGTCTTATCTGAAAGAGAGAGCAGATCAGCAAATTTCAATAAGCAAGAAAGCCTTTATGGATCCATCACTACCTGAAGACAGCACCAGGTAGGCTGGAGAGGGCTTTGGATGGGGACATCACCCGCTTGTGAATTTGAAGGTGTTCTGTGAACTGGAAAATTTTCAGTCATTTCACATGGTCTTTGTCTGAACTTAATCTGGTTTATGGAGTGATGAGTTCAGTCTGTTGTAAGCTGTGGCATTTGGATGTACTGATGCTGGGCTTTGACGTGGTATAAATCAGTAGGAATTAGGACAAATTGTAGCTTTAAGATGCTTTTTTTTCCTGATCATAGCAGTAAAATCCATTCTGCTTTTAGCTGGAATGTGTTTCGGTTGTAGATCTGAATGCTTCTTGAACTGCAATAGGTGATTATTACCAGGTTTAGAATCAAGTCTGTCTTCCATGTGAATGTTGACAAAGACCCATGCTAGATCATAAGCCAGAAGGGTAATGTCTCCAGTTGGTACTATCCTCATATGACCTTTTGCACATGTTAGTGCACAAGACTATGACTGTGTTCTCTCTTCCACAAGGTACAACTGGGGGAAAATCATGGATTGCAACCCCGTGCAGAATTTTGGATGTACAGAAATTGTGGCAATTGAATTTGAATAAATTTCTTCTTAAGCTATTTGCAGGAACACTTGGAGGCTCTCAAAATGTCAGAGAAAATACACACTTCCAGTGTGTGAAATGTCCTGGCAGAAAGCTTAGCACAAAATTCCAGAAAAGAAAACTTTCACCAACTTCCACCAGCTGGAGCTGTTAGTGTAGCTGCCAGTCTGCCTTGGTTCAGAAATTGCCTACTGTTGGTTGATCTGTAACACTGCTGTAGTTGAAAGGTACAGTGAAAGGGAGCTCTTTAAGCTCTCAAAATGCATTATGTGTGAAAACATTCAAATATACACTTAATTTAAACCAAAACTGTTGAGAATCAGGGGTTTTGCTGTTGGCGGGCATTGCCAAGAACTCCTCTTTCTCCTGTAATAGCTAATTCTATAGCCAGGTCTGACTGGGGCTGGTCCAGCTCCTATTAAGAACAGTGGAAAACTGCTGGTAGAAGCTGGATTGGGCTCATTTGGTGCCCTGTTGAAATCTGCGGTGATATACCAAAGCAGAACAAAGATAACAGCCTCAGACTGTAAATTCGTTGGGGCAGGGACTCTCTGTTTGTGTGTGTTGTATAGTGTTGAAGACATTTGTCGACACTTCAGAAATAATGAATAATGCCAGTGTGAGGAGGAAATCTCTCCACTCAACCCTAGGTGTTTCTGCTGCTAAGTGTTGAAAGAGAAACACAGAGCCCTGAACTTTGAAGACTTGGCAGGTGAGGAGAAGGAAAAATGTTTTCACTTCCCGTTTAAACTTAAGCTTAATCTGCATTTGTTGGGTCTGGTAGAAATATTTGAGCTTTTAATTTAATGTTGTTGGTTTTGGGAAAACTTCTTGGGATGCATGGCATGAAAACACCTTAGATATGTGCAAGGTTTTGATTTAATTTCTACTTTCATCTGTTTTCCATTACAAACCAGACTAATTGCAATGAGATTCTCTGTGGCAAAAATGTACTAGGGGAAGTGTGAATTTGGAAGTTTTCTCACTTTACAGTAACTGTAAAACCAGTCAGCAAACAGGTTTTAAAATGATTTCATATGGGAGGGAAGCAAAGACTGTGTGTCTTCATAGTAGCAGGATTTCACTGGCGGTATCAAGTTTTCAAAGCTCTCAAATTCAACCTATTCATATTTATAGAAAAGTTACTTTGCACACTTAAATTACATTTACTCCTGTTTTAGAGACTTAAAATCCTAGCATGAGCTACCATGCCCCTGGTGTTTGAAGTGCCTATGTTAAAACTGTCCACATTTTGCTGTTAAACAGCTGATGGGTGGATATGCTCACGAAAGCAAACTGGTTGTTTAAGAAAAGAAGGGGGAGGAGGCTTAAAGCAGTGCTTATAGGGTAGGACTGAAGAGCCCTTTGGCATCCTTCTTCCACATGCTGTATTTGAAAGGGTCTCCCCAGGGTGCTGTTGGCTGGGTTCCCTTTCTGGGCACGAGCGTGGTGGCTCAGTGTTAGCAGTGCATGTATTTCTCCCCTGCTCCCCTCTCCCAAACTGCTTGTGTTAGAAATCTTGTCACTGAATGATCCTGATTTAAACCAACACTCTTACAATAGTGCTCTGGCAGCAGGATGAAGCAGTGAAAGGCAAAGAAAACATGTGTCATGGGTTCATTACCTCATTGATACTTTTCTTTGGGTATAGAGGTGTTGCAATTTTTATTTCATTTTAGAGAGTGTCTTAATGGCCAGTCCCAGGATTTTGAGCTGCCAGAATATGAAAGCGGTGTTAAATGTCTCCACTACAAAAACTAGCACTGAGTCTGCATTTGTGCTTTATTTTGCTATTCTTTTTGTTGCTGTTGGAGAAATGTTTGAATCCACTTTTGCACTGAGGAAGATAAACCAAGAAACGTCTTAAGAACATGACATTTTGCTGTGATTATCCTACAATGGATTTGTATGGAAAGTCCTCTGGCTTGAAGTGTAAATGTCATACAATGTGAATGTGTATTCAGTGTGGTGAGCTGGGCTGTGCTCCTGCTCCTTCCTTCAGGCATAGCAGAAGGTAAAACCCCTGATGACTGTGAGGACAGAGACACAGCTGTGGGACAGCTCAGTTTTCCCTCTTAGAAAGCTCAGGTCTGCCCGGCTTAGCTTTCTGCTTTGCAAGATCTGTCTGCATAATTTCTAACTGGGACCTACAAAACAAAAGAGCACAGCAATATTCTGACTCCCTTGTTTCCATGAGAATTATTGATTCTATAACTTTTAAATATATGCAAGTCCCTTTTTGGGGATCGCTCTGTGGAACAGGCTCCTGTTCACTTTGTGCTTATCAGCTCATGATACACTATTGTTCTGTATGTGTTGACATCATTTGTATAGCTGTTGAAAGAAGCAGGAAGGAAACTGAAATGCCAAATGAATTTCAAAGTCTTTATCACTATGTGGAAGAGGGACAGCTGTCATGTCAAAAGTGGCAGAATGGCAGGACTGGATCTTGTGGCTTGGTACTTCTTTAACACAAAGTAAACAGCAAACAAGCACTTGGAGATGTAGAGAAATGGAGTGTCACATTTGCGGATGTAGAGAAATGGAGTGTCACATTTGCGGCTTTCAGGCTGACTTTGGAATCCAGGCTCCTGGTGGATGCTGCTGACTCTTTTAGAAAACATTTGTCTGCATTGCACACATAGAAACATACTGCACTTTCTGCAGTCACTGTGTTTGTGTGGTTCATGAGCTTAATATTTGCAGGTTAAAAAAAACCTATTCCTGTTCCTTATGTAGTGGAAGGTTGGGTCTGAACTGTTAAGGGTGACTACATCTGTGGATGTTTCCAAGACTTGGGATTCTGTAATTACAAGGTTTTGGTCTTGGCCTGTCTCTATAGCTGAACAAAAACCTCCCCACTTTAAACTTCCTTTCACAATAGAGTATGAAACCCCCAAAGGAATTAAGCCACAAAAAGCCTCCCTGGGTGACCTAGCAAGTTGTCATGAGGAGATGATTCTGCACCCTTGGCCCTGGTTCTTGTATGGCTTGTACTTAAGCTCTGCCAGAAGAAAGTATTAGTTCTGGTACTATTTCCTATATCTTGAAGGACAGAGCCTCTCCTTTTGCTGGATGTTACATCCCATCTTTCCCAAAGAATTAGCCTCCAAACAATAGAGAACAATGCTAGTTTGGCAGTAAACTAGAGCAGCTGATTAAGTAAGTCCTTTCTGTAGTGAATCTGTGATGCTGCCTTACTGGAATGTGTAGAAGGAGCCAAGAAACAGTTATGGGAGAGTAAAATTGCAGTGTTAGTTCTGGAGACTGGCAGAAGTAAAAAACACATATAAAGCAATCTTTGTATACATGTATATGATAAAGCAGAATTCTTTTTAGGCACATGACACATCTGGTTACATAAAAAATCCTTGTGTTCCCTTTTCTTCCATCACTTTTCTTGTTGGGTGGTGTTCCTGCTCTGTGATGAAGAATGTAGATGGGATGTTGGACCTTCAAGCCTTCTCCAGAGCTGAGCAAGCTGATCAGCTGCATTTTCATTTGTTTCTAGGACAGCAGAGGTTTTAATTATTATTACTTTTTATTATTTATCGTATTTTATTATCTCCTCTTCTTTGCTTATCAAGAACAGGGAAGCACTTGGTCCCATCCCAGTGCTCTTTGTCCCTGCCTAAGAGCTGCTTGTTATTAGTTTGGAAATTGCTCATTGACACTCTCCCCACTCTGTGCCCTCTTTATGGGCTCCACTTGTCGGCACATAGGATGTGGCAAATTTTCTTGTTTCCACCCTCATGGGAAGAGCTGGTTGTAGTTAAAATGATTTGCAAGTGTGGTGGTTTGTGGTTATATTATTGCTTCCTCCTGTAATTCCACATGCTCTGGTACACGGGGTGTTTAATAGCGTCCTCAGGATGACTCCACAATGACAAATTTACTCAGACCCCACAGACTGCTCATATCCTCAGGTAAGAAGCCAAGTTGTAAAGACAGATTATAGCCCTTAGCGCAGGCTCCTGAAATACAGCCTTTACTTTACAGGACAGTCAGTGTGAGACCAGACATCCCCCAGGTGAAAGCAGTAGAAGAGTATCTGTGCCAAGTAGTGGCCTGCACAGACATCTTCTGAGTGGGCTAACAGCTGACCTAACCTGGTTTAGGAGAAGTGCAGATTCTCAGTTCTCCACTCTTTCACTCTCCAAAGGGAACTTCTATCTAGGATAGTCACCACATTGGCCATTCTCACCATGATGAAGACTGGTCCCCTGGTGAACTCCTGAAAAACACTTGTAACAGCAGCCTGAGCAAGCCCTCAGACCTGGTCATCCATACGGCAAACCCAGCAGCTTCTGCAGGTCTCTTCAGGCCAGTGCAGTGGGGCTGGCACTAGCGAAATTTAAATCAAAAGCAGAGGAATATATGCTGGTTCTAGCTGAGCTGTATTTAATGTAGCCCATGTTTGCACTGGTTGACTACAGAAGTTGATCTCTGCACACAGGACTCACCTTATGAAGTGAGTGGTTGTGATTTCCCCTACCAGCCTAGGCTGAAAGAGAAATGCAACTAGGCTTACCTCCTCCTGGCCTCAGCTCTAACAGTCCTTAGCAGCAAAATACAGATGCAAAGGCCGCTGCTGTCTGTAGAGTTTTCCAAGCAGCTGATTGCACATTACCCCCCCAGCAGCCCAGCTAGAGTCCTTCCTCTCCCGCTGGCAGATTGATAAGGGGGGACTTTCTTCCTCCACAACTAAGTGCTGCTCTGATTTACTGCAGCTCTTCCTTAAGCACTTCCGGAGGTCAGAGGGCTGCAGACATTAGCCCATAATGGAAGACCCGGGGTCATTTGTAACCAATACCAATGGACTTGTGTGCCATGCAGTGCAGCTGGGAGTAAATAAACCTGTCCCCTGACTTGCTTTGTAAAACGTCTCCTAATGTGATACAGAGGAGGATGGAAGAATAATGGATGGTTCTCATCAGAAGAAATATAGTGCCCAGTGGCTTGCGAAGCACGCCTGTTTATCTGTTATTCTTGTGGGATGCGAGCCTGCACTGCAGCTGTGCTCCCTGAGGAGGCTCTGGTGGCTGCATTGCTCCTGCCCAGGCAGCCTTTCCTCAGCATACTTTGTTTTAGCCTTGTTATTTGCCATTTATAATGGAAACTTAGAACATCTCCAGTGGAATAGTGACTTTTTATTTCAAAGAGCACTATAAAAATCCTGCACTGCAGCAGCACTAGTCTGTATTGGAAGACCTGGGATCATTCATAATCAGTACAAATTAACCCAAGTTAGGTTGACTATGATAAAATTGCTAATGGTCTTTGCTTTGGTAGCACTGGCAATTGCTTAGCTGATGAAAGGAATTCAAATTGTGGGTGTCCAGCAGGCAAGAAGCCCTGGTGAAGGTAGCTGAAGGACTGCGCACCATGTGCAGGGAAGCAGACCCAGACAGCATGCACTACTGTCTGTGCAAATGAAGGGACTAATCGTAAAGGAAACAAAATTTTCTGCATTTCAGTCAGTAAATCCCACTGAAATCCATGGCAGGGCTCTCAGAGGCTGGCTCTGAGGCTTGGCAGCTGCACACTGCCCTCCCTGAGTGATGGCTGAGCAGCTGTGGTTGAGGCTGGCTGCAGGATTGTGCATCTAACAGGAGCCCTGAGAGCTAGCCACCCTTGTGCTGCATTCAGCAGCAGAGAGAGCAAAGTGCTTCAGGCAGAGGGGAGAACAGCTGAAATGCTGATGGAGGTACCATTAGGGCTACTGGTTAGGGCTGGGTCGCTGAAGGACTGTACTTTGCTGTGCAACTGCCTCTCTTTGCTGATTATGGGTACCTCTCTGGGTATGATCCACCATGCAATGGTCTCTTGATCTAAGCTGCTGCAGTGGTCACAATCCAGGAAGAGTTTGAGTCATACATGGTGTGAAAAACATCAGTGGGCTGGCCAGCTTTTATTCCCACACCCACAAGAGTTAGATTCAGACTGGAAGAGGTACAGAAAAGGCTCTCTGAAATGATCAGGAAAATATTCTGGTTTATATACAAAATTTGGCTTATTTTGAGTACCAGAATAAATCAGAGGGGGCTGTGGCTGTGCTCTGCTCGTACACTGGGAGTAAGTGCCAGGGAAGCAGGTGATGTAGTCGCACTAAAAAACTATGTTTTGCAGTATGAAAGCCTTAAAGACGCGCAAGTGAGTGACAGACAGTCCCTCCTATGTTTTGTTTTCACCTTCTTGGGCACTTCTGTAAAAATGTGGCCCATCCACAGGTTCTGCTCAGTTACTCACTCCCTGCGCCCCATTCTGAAGAAAATTTACAGAACAGACTTAGGGAGGATGCCTTCCTCAGTGCATTGAGCCTCTGTGTTTTGTACTTAGTGGACAGTGGTCCTAAATCCTATGAAGATGCATAGGTCTTAATTGGGCAGGATTTTTACATCTGAAAATGGGAGTTCAAAAGATGGGAAGCAGCCTTTTTGAAACTTACTTGCAAACAATGCCTGCGCTTAGCACCTCCATTCATCCAGTAATCCCACAACAGGACCTGTCATCAAGTGGTACTCAGACCTGCTCGTGTCTACTGCAGCTTCATTACTGGAAATGAGGTCTATTTATACTGCTTTGAAAGCTCCACGCAATTCAAGTCCCGAGGAGAAAGACAAGCTCAATAGCCTGAGCAGTGTTTGTTTGCCTGGTTTTATCACTATCAGCAGAGGAAGCAATTTTCATAAACAGCAGGAGCAGGGAGCTCCTGCCCAGTGTGGCTGCACCTCCAGCCCCTGTGCACCGCTCTGCACCTGAAGCCTGCCCTGGCGCAGGGAGGTGATGACAATAGGCTTCCAAGATAAACAAAATAACTGAATAAAAAGTGCTGAAAGCCAGCAGCAGGTGAACTGCCAGGAACAAACCCCCCTGCCCATCACCCCACCTGTGGGGCAGGCTGAGCTGTGGCTGGGCAAAGCTTATCGTGCAGGTTAACACAAGGTCCTTTTCTCCCCTCCTGCCCTAACACCTTCCCGACTTTCAACAATTGTTTGATTACTTGCGATACAGATAGAGAGGAAGAATGATTAGCTGTCCCCCTTCCTCTTTCACAACAAACCGGGGAGGAAGCAGCTCCGCTGGGGCTTTGTACAGCAGCCAGGTGCTGCTGGGTGGCTGCTCTCTTCAGGAAGGTAAATATTGGGCTAGAGACAATTATAGCTGTGTTCAGAGGAGCCCGCACGGGCGGCAGCCTTTGGGTCATGTGAACCCCGTACTCCAGCATGCATTTGCATGTCTCCTGCTGAACCAGCTTTTGGTGGTGTGTCTTCAGCAGTAATTGGCTCAAGCCTTGAGTAAACATTGGGTTCTGTTAATTGGAGAGATGGTGCACATATGGAGGTACTCTTTGCAGGGGTTGAAGTGCTGTTTATCTTTTACTCCAGCCTGGTTAAAGGCAGCTGTGTTAGGGAGCAAGCAGATGATCCAGCCGAGTTGGCCTGAACTCCAAAGACCACTGGAGTCACCAGGACTCTGTGCACTCCTGCACTCTCCGGAGCATATTCCTCTCCTGCCACTTGTGGCCAATTGCTTGCTTTACTTTACTTACAATTTCTGGAAAGAGAAATAGAATGAGGGGAACTCTGGAGTTCTCTCTGTGGCAATACGCTTCCTAAAGCATTTCTCGTCTAACAGGCTGACAATAGCTGGCTGCAGAGGCAGTGGGCTCCAGAAGAAGGCCTTCCCTGAGGTGGAAGCAGTGATGCCTAGAGATAAGATGGCAACAATTGGCAGGATTTGTGTGTCACGCCGTCTGTGTTCATGGGAGATGGTAGTGTCTGTACTTGCCCTTACTAGGCTTCACTGTCTACTGTGGAAAGACAATCCCCACTCCATTGTGAAGAGTTGTGCAAAAACTGTCTAGCAAATGATAACGTTATGATGAGAGGTATCAGCCTCTGCCTGTGTCATCTGTACTAGGCCCTAGCAAGCATATCCAGCAAAAAGAGCAGACAGAGGAAACAGGGATGCCAGATAAAGTAGTGTGAAGGGAGCAAAGGCACAAAGAGGTGAAGTAACGTGGTCAAGGTCTCGCAGCAGGTCGGAGTTGGGCCAGCCTCTGTGTCTCACAGGTCCCAGGCCAGTGCAGATGCTTCTGCCCTGTCTCACACACTGTTCTACATCAAGCACAGGCACCCTCTGGGAAATAGTTTGCTGTTTTAACAGCTGCAAACTGGGCAGAATAGATTCAGGTTATGTGACGCTTTCTTCCAGCTTCTCCAAGGAAAATCAAGGCAACACAATGGAAACTCAGGATCTGTTTGGAGCAGCTTAGCATGGCGTTAAATCAGCTTTCTACTGGAGCAGCACTGTTCACGCAATCTAGAATTTCATGGAAGCTCAGCAGGGGCACTTCATTGCAGCCCCACAGCTCCAGGAAGAGCAGAGTGAACCTGGAATACACAGATTTTTAGGGCTTCTGTCAATCCGAATGGAGCTTGGGGTTGACAAGGGAGGGAAACCTTTTTATATTTCGTCTCCACTAGATACCTGGGTGGTATTGCCCAATGATGATGGGAATAGGAGGGAACTCATTTATCATCTCTTCTATTTTTTTCTTTTTATTTATTTTCCTTTTAAAAACACGCTAAAAAATTAATTCAGTGCTGGGGAAAGGTGACAGATTAACAACCCTAGAGATTTCAGCCCTTTGTTTATCCTCTGAACAGAGAGCTGTAAGCATTCCCGGTGTTCCTCCAGCACTGTGCCCCAGCCCTGACCTCAGGGACCAGCTCCCAAGAAAGCAGCTACCACATCCCCCCAGCACTTCCATCCCGCTGGAGCTGCATCCCCTTGGATGGAGCAAGGAGTGCTGCTTGGATTTTGAGTCTGTGCCATGGAGTCCCGCAAATGAGGAAATGGATGATGACCTACCCTGTAACTCTCCATTGTGTTGCATGGTCTCATAGCCATGGTGAGGCAGCGGGTGTGCAGGGCAGCTGCATAGGGATGTTGCTTCAAGTTTTCCAGGCCAGGCAACACTCTTAGAGATCTCACTCCACCTTTTTCTTTCCTGTCTTCAGTCCTCTCCCTCTAAAGAGCAGAAAAAAGGTAATCCTGTGGGAGCACAATAGAAAAGGCCTTTGTGACTCCCAGATATCTGTGAATGGTGCTTTCCACCTCACTGAAGTGCAGAGTAGAAGATGTTTTCATACTAGTATGTGGAGTAAGACAGCCATGTACCTCTGGTGTGATTCTGACAGAGTCAGAATGGCCATTTGCAGCTTCTGTCAGCTTCTTGAGAATTTTTAGATGCTTTGTAATCAAGTGATTTTATTTTGGGAATTAATATGCTCCACAGATCATAACATTAGGTTGCCAACTTTGAAATGGTGAAATTCATCCTGCTATCCTTCCAGCCTTTCTCACTGACATACTTGGTTGGATTTTGTTTGATAATTCTCACTACGGTTCATTTCAGCTTCCCACCATAAAGGCCTTGTGTAGTTACCTTGTCATCAGCTCTCGTGTTTGGAATAACCCTTTGCAAACTAGGTATTTCCCTCTGCTATACAGCTAGAGTGTTTGGAGAAGAGTGCATCCTTCATAAACTAGTAAGCATGGGTTGGGAATGAGGGTATCTCTGTGGGGGGTAAGGCTTCCCAATGCACACAAGCAATACGTCCTTGCAATTAGTAATGCCTCCACTGCTCTCTCCCCTCACTCCAAGCGACATTCCAAGGCATGTATTTGGCGTTTGAACTACCATGTCTCCCAGACCCAAGGGACAGGAGCTGGGACAGCTCTGTGGGAGGCCCTGGTATTGAATCCATTTGGCTGATGTGCCCAAGGGCCCTTCCATCATCACCTGCCTCCATTGGAGTGAAGGCGTCCACTGCACCAGGTGGTACACAGGAATTTTATCCAGTGTGAGTTACTCACAGAAGAAGCCCCTCCTTTGCCCTTTCTGTCTGTGATATTGGACGAGTGACCCCATTCCCCCTTTTTGCTGAAGGGACAGAAATTTGATAATGGCCATAATTATGTCTGAACATTAAATGGATGCTCTGGATCATCACTGCTGTATCCACTTGTCTGTAATTACCAGCAATGGACATGGTGGCTTCAAAGGCCACCCAGTTATCATTTATGTTGACTATAAACACAGCAGCTGTTTTGGGTTACGAGGGTGGTCATTTTGCTGGAATTTGATGAGCCAGACCCTGAAATCCTCACATGACACCAGCTCCCTCCCTCCCTCCTTCAGGAAGAGAATTCAGTGCAGGAGTGCTCTATACCACTTAAAGAGGGAGGATGGACAGGCTGTGATTCATACAACCATAGGATTTGCAGTTTCCCTGAGATCCCCCTGAAATCCAGGGAGCAGTTCCATGTTTGCTGATGCTGTCTCCCCCCAACTCCACTGCTGTCAGGACTCTAGGACATGCATAATAGCTTGCCTGTGCCACTCGGAATGATGCTGTCCTAGCTCAGTGCGGAGGGCATTCAGAAAAACGTGCTGTGTGTTGTTAGTGTGATCAAAAGCAAAGACAGGCCTGCTGCCAGCTGAGGAGGAGAGAAGAAAGCTCAGATAAATAAAAAGCTTTGGTCATTTTTGAGAGCTGAGGACAAGCTGATACTGCCCATGGCTTTGGAGTAATCTCTACAAAATCACAAGCTGGTAACTCATGCCTGATGGCAGCAGAGTGTAATTTATGAATTGTCTCTTCTGCCTTTTGTGTCAATGAGATGGAACTTAGAGTTACAGTCATTCAGCCAAAAGAGATGGGGCTTTTCCAAGTTTCTCTCAGTTGAAAGTCTTCCATCTGGCACAGTGTTTAAGAAATACCATCAGAGCGTGCTTTTAAACTGGTTTTTAGCTGGTGTGTAATCCTTCCTTATTTTTGTTCTTACTGCTTTCTTACCAGAGGAAGCTATAGCTCTGTGGTTACAGGATGCACTGTAAACACCAATGGACTGAAGGGGAATGAAATGAAGGCAACATATTCTGTTGCTGCAAGAGCACCACTTTATGGGAACTGGGTTATAACATGGGGAAATAACACACCACTACTAGGGAATAAAACTGTGCTTATGAATCAGCTTTAAGGCCAACCACAGACTCACCCTTCAGGAAAACAGGCACAAAAGAACCACTGCTGTGCAAGGTTTATGCTTTTGGTGAGTGGAAATACTGCATTGAGCAGCACCCCACAGCTTGCTTTGAAGTAGCTGCAGCAGCTCAGCAGAAAGGCTGCCCACAGCAGCAGGGGAAGCAGCAGGTAGGCACCTGCAACCTGACTCCAGGTAAAGAGATCCCACTCAGTTATTCATCTGCATGAAAAAAAGGTGCTCCGTCTTATCTTTAAAGGAAAGAGCAAATTGGCTGGGTGTTTGCAGAGGGTAACATGTATTAGGGTGATGTATTTATAAGGGGAGGAAAGAACACAGTCAGTGCCTGTTTATTTATCGTTTCATGAATTACAAAGGCTAGACTAAACACTCCTTCACTCCAGAAAGAAAAGCAGTGCCAGTATGTGTGATTGAGAATTTAGCCTTCCAATGAGGTTAAGATGGTTATAATGTTCTCCTCCCAGTCAATAACTGAGATACATCATAGTCTTGAACAATAATTTCACAGAAAAGCCCTGGAGACAGACAGCTACAAAGCCACCCTTGTGACAGAAAACCCTTCTCTGAGACTCCCTAATAGATCCATTAGCTGATGTTGTCATGCTATGACATGTGTATATGTTCTGTAATGTATGGCATGTAGTTTATCAGCAGTTTATGGGTTGTCAATATTTGCAAATGAATGTTTCATGTAAATTGAGAAAGATGTGTTACACATCCGGAACGCTGCATCAGGTCTCTGCACCCTCCAAGGCTTTTTGGCTGTGCACTGCAGTCAGCGACAGATAATATGTTCATGGTCTCAAGGCAAGGATACTAGCAAAGTCCCCAGAGGACTGGAGAGGGGTAAACATTGCAGTGCTCTCCTGAGCAAATACAAGTTCAAAGAGCATAAGGAATAAGGAGCTGAAAGGACTGATTCTTAAGATAAAAAAGGCAAAAGAAAATTTTGAGAAATGCTTATTGAGAAATGAACTTAGAGTAGGAGGGAAGCATCAGAGCAGAATAGGTTGCATAGCATAACACAGGAGGATACATGGGGGAAATTCTCGAGAAGGAAAGTTTAGCCTGCATAGAAGAACACGTTCCATAAAGCAAGGTATGTGAGAATGGAAATGGGGAAAGCTAAAACTAGCCTGAGTGATATACTGGAGAATGTACTGGAGGCATGCTCTGCCTTGGCAGCAGGAGAGAATCCTCACCCAAGATCTGGGGATTTTTAGTTTCAGCCTTTGCAAGAGCAAAGAGCCCCATCAGACACATGAAATGTTACGCTTGTTCTCAGGACCTGGCCCACCTCTTCTTTTGCCATCAGCCCTCCAGCCCTGTCAAATTGCAAAGGACCAGCTGGAGCAGGTGTCAGCAGAGATGTATCAGTGCTGAGTTTTGCTGGGGTTTCTCAGAGCAAGTGACAGGATCTCTTTTATCATGCTGAGCCTTCTCCTGTCAGCAAAGCAGCAGGATGAAATTTCCTTCTCTGGAGACCCCTTTCTGTTGTTGTGCAGCCAAAGGATATTTTAGGCTCTTTTACTGTCTTAATTCTCATCAGATTTGCATCATTCAGGCCTGAAAAAAAAAACCCAAAACATAAAGCTGACTTTAAAACAAAAATCTTTCCACAGACCTCACCAAGGAGTTCTGACTTCAATGTGTTTGAAAATAGTTTGGGATGTTTTGCTTCTGGACATTTGGAAAGTCTGGACTGGGTTGTCTTGTACTAATTTTTACAAATGCTGAATCTGGCTCTGCTGACATTACTTCAGGTATTAATTCAGAGTCATTTAGTGTGTTTGAACTCATAAAGAGCAAAGGTGTTTTCTACATTTCAGTAGATGTGCTTAAAATACAGAGTGGTGCCATGGGTCCAAATTTAGGATGCTGCACGGAAAACCTAGACCTAGAATTTAAATTCTGGCCTCTACAAGAAGCAGGCTGCTCAGCAATTTTGAACTATGTTTGAGTTTGATTTTTGGAGTGGTTTAATTTGGGGACATTTTAGTCTGGATTTTCTTCATTTCCTGCCCTTAGAGGCTATGTCAAAGATCGCCCAAATATCAAAATGTGTTGAGTGTGAGATCTATATCCTCTCTCATAACCTTCATTCTCTCAGGTGAATTGTAGTTTCAGTTGTTGCTAAAATGTGCACCAAAGCCTTTCAGCTACCTGACAGGACATTAGGCATGGATGAAGAGAATCTTGAAATGAGGAGCAACTCTTTCAAGACTGGCCAGGCCTGGCACATACAGAAAAATAAGTGCAAGTCCAGCCGTATGTTGCATGTTGCTGCCCACACAATCTTGTTTTAACACCACCAGCGCACACTGTTTGTGTTGCTTGTAGAGCCATTGCAGAGCAGGAACCCCAGAGCTGCTGTATCTGTGATGTATCTGGGCTGCAGCCATTCAGTAGCCTATGGTTCACGAGGCCCAATGGATCCTGCAAGGAGAGGAAGAGCTAGCAGAAAGGCTGGGAGCTTCATTTGACAGCTCCTACCAGGAGTCAGGAATTGGCTTGTATCCATTTGATTTCTTGTCTTCCATAAATGTAAGTTAAGGAGTTCTAGAATTGATTTAAAACAAATAAACTTTCCCCATTGAGTGGGAAATTCAGACTGTCTGAATCTGTGCCCACAGCTGTTATTCTAGGTGAAGGGATTGGTATTTGATTTATGGAGGTGTTTATTAAGCACTTCTGATGGTAAGAAGGAAATTACCAACAAAATTACCAAAACAATCTGTAAAAAAGTGATGATGCACCATGGAAGTTGTAAAACATTACATAAAGGAGCAGTCCCACAGCCCAGCTACAAAAACATCTTTGCAACCAAATGCCAGTTCAGTCCTCTGAAATGCCAAGGTTAATAATTTCATTTAACTTTTAATTATAACTTAAGAAAATAAAACTAGGTTGCAGTGGAGACAGTAAGAGTGGAGGAAAGAAAGCAGTTAAAAAGGAAAAAAAAAAGGTTTAAGTGAGGCATAGGATTGCAGTATGTTTATTGGACTGTGTGAAACCAGCTGGAATCGGCATCAGCAGTCACATTGATGGGTGCTATTCAAGTGATGTCTCTATTCATACGGGATTAGACGGCTGTCTGGCTGCTGGCTGAAAAATCATTATTTTTAGTGCCTTGTCCCACCAGTAGGTTTTCGTTCTCCTCCTGACAACATGCAGTTGGGATACATTTTATCTTCCCCCTCCCCTTGCACCAGGTTTTGAACAAATAGAATTCTCTCTGGTTGTTAAGCAGTTTTCTCTGGCCCTTTTTTGTCATTTCCTACCAGAAGATGATGGATTTGGTCATTTCTATGGACCTTCCCAGCTGTTTTGGACATGAAGACAAAAACAAGCTTGGAGAGATTCATTGATATTATGGAAGATTAGACTGGGGGTTTAAGGATTTCTTTCAAAAAGAAAACTTTTTTTTCTAGTTTGACTCTTTCCTGGTGTGCATGACTAAAACACCCATGATACGGAATCAGTGCAAAGGCCAAGGGATCTAATCCTCGGCTGCTGTTAACCAGCATTGCCCAGTGAAGTTCAGTGCAAGCTAACCAGGTTTGTACCTGCTGGCTAACCACCCTCTGCAGATGCTGTGCGTGTGTGGGCAAGGTAATGTGCACAAAGTGGCATTCCCTCTCTGATTTTTCATCAAGAGTCACCCACCAAGACGATGGCAGTCTCTTCTTTGAGGTAGGGGGTCCAGTGTGGCAGCTCATTAGTGGCATTTGGTTTTCCCCTGTCCTCCCCCTCCCCTGTTCCTTGCAGAGCTGGCCAAACTCTCCCAGCAGCACTTGGTCTATGGTTGGAGGGCATAGCTGTCATTCCATTAGGCTTGGCTAGGCCTGCGTTAAAGCGTGTCATACAAATTGAGGGGATCCAGCATATTGACAGACAGATATTTAGCATGTAATTGCACTGAAAGTGCAGCACAAAAGCTCTGGGAGGTAGGAGAGTAGAGGATTTGGAATGCATGAGATCTAGTTGGAGTGAGGTTTGGGCTTCTTTTGCCAAAGTGCATTTGAGCTCCATAACAGGTGTGATGGTAAGGCACAGATACATCATCCCACAGCCACTGCGGCACTGTGTTAGTCCTCTTCCAGCCTGCCTCATCCCACTGAAAAAAGCCTGTTTGAGGCAGTATCTGTTACAGAGCAAGCAAAACCATCCCATGGGCTGGTGCACAGCTCCTGCATGCTCACACACAGATCCATTTCTCAAAGGAGCTGAGATACATGTCTCTGGCTGTGTCAAAACATTGCTTCCTGCCCCTTAGCCTCACCTGTGCTGCAATAAAAGAATCCCAAATGTCTCATGCACCACAGGTTTTATATCATAAAGATGGAACGTAAACTTAGCATATATTTGGCAGTACAGAAAAAGGATCATTTTAATTGCTAGGCTTTAGCATTGGTCATTAAGGCCTAATTTGATTTATGCTAAAACTCTAGCTCCTGCCTCCAGATGCAACCAGGTTGTTTGAGGCTTTATGTCCCTGGGGTCAGTCTGCACCCTTTTGTCATAATTCAGCTCTCAGGAGCCAAGGTTTTAGGGAAAGTCATTGGGTCTGGGAGTCCAAAATCCATCAGTGACTTTCACAAAGACTTCTACAGCTCATGTCCCCAAGTCAGTAGCAGAGCTACTAAAGAAAAAGTCATAGAGTGACTTCAGAAAAAACACCTGAACTGGAACATACCCAAATAACCCCTCAAATACCCTGTGAGGGGAGGAGAGCTGCTCAAACATATATGTTAGACCTGGCCATGAGATTGAAAAGAGAAGGAATTACTGGCTCCTACAAGCAGCTGAGCAGAGGCAGCAATCCCCAGTGGTCAGACTGCAGGACTGGCTCTGGAGGTGTGTGTTAGGTGTTGTACACGCATGTAAGAGGGGAATGTTCCTGTCACCATGCAGTGTACGTGGATGATATAATATTGTAGGGAGCTGGGTGGAATGTAACAACAAGCAGTGTGATTGATCATTGATGATAAGCTCTTGTCATGTTCACTTGATTTAGACTGTTTTAAGTGTATCATTTACCGATGTACCATTTACTGTCTCTGAGAGAGAGACAGGAGATTCCACAAGCAAGTTGTGTTGTTTTAAAAGATTATGTTGTTTAGTGCCTTTATTTTTGAATGGTCAGACTGAGAAAGTTAAAAGGGATATGTCTACAGGTGACAAGTTGTCAAAATAGGAAGACATATGTGGGTCCACAGACCTCCTTCCTGTTAAAGCACAGCTTTTCTAAAAACTGTGGAAGAACTGCCAAGTAAAATAAGATGCACAGACAAATGTGTCCGTATAGGCACATCCTAGGGAACAGGGAAGATGTAAGCAATGGTGGGATGCACCACAGTCCCAGCTTATGCCAGGTGAGTTTGCCGTAATTCTGTGGACTGGGATTGCAGGACTCTGTTTCTTCCAGTTTAACTGAGGTCAGAGGGGGGCTGGAGGTTTTCTGTGGAGCTTTGTGATCATCCAGAAGCAAAAGTGCCAAGCAACTGTAACATTACTAATCAGGGGCTGCTGCTCTGCTGTTTGCAGCCACACCTTCTGTATGCTTCCTCTTTGGACAGCCCAGGTCCAGGCTGCTGTCAGAGAATAAGATAAAGGAATAAAGCTGCAAGTGGGATCACGTTTCCCTTCACTCCCTGTGTGTATGTGTGTGTGTGTCTTTGTTTTTTCTGTGCTGTAGCTCAGGGGGGCTCGTAAATCTTGGAGACGACTGCATTTTTTTTCTCTCCCCCTGTATGACTGATGGTGCGAATTTATGTGTGGTATTTCTCTCCCCCAACCTCACTCTGTTAAAACAAGACAGGAGGCCAGTAAATTTGCAGTGAGAGCTGTGCAGGGTTGTGGCTCCCTCACCCCCTCCTCTTTGCAGCCTGAGGGCTGGCTGTTCCTAAAAGATAATGATTTTGGGGTTTCAGCATGGGGTGGTGATGTTTGTGACAGTTTATTTTGCTGGATGAGCATGCTTTGACCCTCTGCTTCAGCACCAGGTGGTGAAGAGAAAGGTGCTGTCAGGAGAAAGACACACTCGCTCAGGTTAGCATCAGCCTGGGGAAGGGGAAAATCCTGAGAACAAGGCATCCCAGAGCAGAGGCCCTGTGGAGTGCTCTTCACCTTCACTCCAATGGTGCACTGAAACACATCCAAGGACACAGTCCTTCCCCTGTTTCCTCTCCTAACTGATATGACAAAGTTAAGAAAAAGAGTTTCAGTGTTTCAAAGTCTGTTGCTTTACAGGAGGGAGCAGGGTTTTTATGATGTCATAAAAATATTTGTGTCTGCTTCTAATTCATGAAATATTCCTGAGAGGGGCCCTGCCTGTGCCCCTTTCCCTGAAGTGGAGGGTTGCCCTGCACTCAGGCAGTGTTTCCTGCCTTTCCTCCGGCTGACTTCAGCTCAATTAATCCCACATAGCTCAAGCTGTAACTGGGAAATCCAACCTGCAGCCTGAATGCCACCTTAAATCTGAACTCTAGAAGGAGTATTTCCCTTAAAATAAGTCGTTTTCAAAGCATATTCCAGGCTTATTCCAGTGATAATTGTTTTAGCAGCAGGAGCAGGACCTGGAAGTTTCAGTTCCTGGAGAGATTTGGTCAGGAATTTTAAAGGAAGATGAGATTCTTTTCTATCTACCTTTTTCCCTGAATCAGAAGGATGCCCAGGTTCACAGTGGAGCTTCCAGTAAAGATAGCTGCTTGGCGTTAGTCTGCCAAGAGTCATCCACACCCTCCCCCCATAGAGAGGAGCTCCTGCTCCAACCTGAGCTTTGGGGAACCATCGGTATTAAGATTCACAGACATGTCTCTGGTTTGTATTTAGTAACAAGAAAATGAAATACATTCCATGAGACTATTTAAGCAGCGTTTAGATTAAAAGATTTGGATGATTATGGCAATTATTTGTAACACTCATACATCTGCACTTATCCACGGCCCAGCCAGTAAAGCTGGAAATGTGTTTCTAACGATCAATTTGTCTTTTTTTTAATATGCAATAAATATTTTATTAAAACTAAGCTGAAAGCTGTAGAGCCTTAGCTTGCACATTACTCAGTTTCATGCTTAGTGCTTTCCCATCTATCAAGATGCATTGCTAAAGACAAAAGAATGCAGGGACCTGACTCACAGATGAAGTTTAATTTTATTGCAGAGTTTCCCCACAGAGCATGATTTTTTATGTCTTTATCAGCTTGAGTTTCCTTTCCCCTGCTCTCTTCTACAAGATAGAATACAAAATGAGGTGTAGTAGAAATGTTGCTATAAGACTGCTAGCCCTGTAGAGATACAGAGATAGAATGGCCTAACATGACACTTGCCAAAAGATCTTTCACTGTTGTAGAAGAATGACCCCTCAGCCACCAGCTTTGTGACCCCATGGCTGCAATTTGTCACCTAAACCTTGTGGTGGTCATTGCTGGGATTATAACAATAGAGGCTGGTGGCAGAGACCTCAGAGGAGATGGTTAATCACACCACAAGTTTATGTTGTGGTGCCAACCAGGGTTTATCAAGCCTGGAATTTTTAACCTTTTAGTCTTTTGCATAGGCCCACATGTCATCAAACACTCTTCATGCCAGTGTCAGGTTCTGCATTGCTCCCCCTCCATGTCCTTGCTCTCTGAAGGGAGCTGCCTGGCTTTCAGGAGCAAAGCCCTTCTCTGGGGGATCAGCCTCCTGCCTGTCTTCTGCCCCAGCTGCCCAGATGGTGTATCTAGGCCTGGGGTGCAGCCTGAACCCTAAGTGTTCAGCACACTCCTTTGGCCCTGAGTACTGGGTCAAGTGCTTTCGCATCGGTGCTTTCCTGGTTCTTGGAGGATTTTGGCCATCACAGCTTTGGAACTTAGCTTTTCCCTCCTGGGGGGTTCTGAGCTAAGAGGCAAAATAATCATTCAAGGCATAACCTGAAGGCAGAACCATGTCACATGGCTAAGTTTAATCAGCTTAAAATGTCTTAAAACCAATCTGGTTTTAGCTGAGCTTATTAAATGCACTCAGTGAACTTCATCTGCTGAACAGCAGACTTGTGGGTTCTGCATTGTTGAAGTGAGCATGTACAGTGTCTCTCTGGGTGATAAAGCATCTCACACATGCAGATTTCAGAGCTGTTTGTGTAATCTGGGCTGGTACCAGCCTGTACAGGAGGACAAACAAACTCTCATGCTGCTGTCCAAAGCTCCAGGTAGACTGTTAGGGGTGGGCTCCACCAGAGACACTGAAGAGCAGAGTATGCTGGGTGGGACAGGGGAGGCAAGTGAGTGCCTGCGGAGGTTGGGCTGGGGCTTTGGTAGCTGTCAGGATTTTATAGGGAGGTCAAATAACAGTGTTGGTTTGTTTGTTTCAGTTTTGTCTTTCTGATCTGGAAACAAGAGGGGTTCAGGACCAAATTCTAGAACTTCTATCTTGTGGGCTGGTGCTTTGTTCCTTCCATTAGGACATGCATGAAAACTGATTAAATGAAGATTATGTTTATATTGAACCGCCAGTGTGAATCAGAAATGTGGAGGATAGGCTCTCACAGCTGTGTCTTTGTGTGAGCCCAGTATGTTTTGTCTGTAAAGTCCACCAGTCACATACTTGCCTTGGCTCTGCCCTGGGTCTGTTATCACACCATGGTCTGTCCCTTAACCCTCTGGCTGACATTTCATAAGGACCAACTGCCACTCAACATCCTGGGAGCAGTGACTCCCCAGGGCAGCTTTCAGCTCCTTAGCCTTGAAAATGTGCAGATAACAGTGCTCTCCAGCCAGGCCAGACTGAGCGAACATGTCTGAACTCAGTTATCCTTCCAGAGCTTGAGGTTCACCTACCCTGAGCAGTATTTGGTTGCTGGAAGGACCATCCAGACACTCATAAATCTTTGGTATAACTCTGAAGCGGCTTTGCTGACAAATTGGCACCCACCTTCTCCCCCCGTCCTGCAACGTGACTCTCGCACTGAAGGCTGCTAAGAGCTATTTCAGGCCCCGGAACAAATTAAATATTCGTCTCCCCTTTGCCCTGGCAGTTGCCTCCACACCACCCTTTTCCCCTCCCCCCTCAGGCTGAGTGCTTTATAGCACAGCAACCCTAAGCTGGCAGTGGCAGCTGCAAAGCACAGAAGCAGACTGGATGAGTGCCCCTCTCCAGCCCCTTATGTTACTGAGCCCTGGCTGGGCACCCTTCCTCTCCATGTCCCATTGCTCCTCTGCCGCCAACCTACTGCTGCTTCAACCCCGGCTAAGAAGTTGGCCCCAGATTTCCTCTCTCTTTGCCATCGTTCCCCATTAACAAGCAATTCCTTTTGTATGGCACATGATCCAGAATTGTCTTGGCTGCTCTTTGGATCTCTTTCCATCAGCATTCACCAAGAGCTGGGGCACCCAGGGACTACAGAAGAAGGGGTATATTGGTAAAGGGGACACAAAGAGCTATTGAATGTGAGGGGGGTGTGTGTGTGTAATAGGTGCACAGAGAAAGATTGTATGTGGTCACTGTCCTCCACAGCCACTGTGAAACACCAACTGCTGTCTAGCATGCAGAATAAAGACAGCAGAGCTTGACTTTCTTTGAAGCCTTTACTTCAGCTATATTTTTTTTCCTTCTGCTGTGCCAAAATGCTCTTAGACACACATCTGCCTTAAAAACAACAATCTCTCCTTCCATTAGCTCAGTCAAAGCTTTTCTGCAAGCTTTTCATTTTGAAAAGACAAGGAAAACCAGAGAAAGAGAATGAGCTCAGGACAACCAGACATGTGGTTCTTGTGACAAAAAGGTAAATTGAATTTTAGTCAAGAAATGTGAGAGATTTAGAACAATACAGTTAGTACTTAGTGGAATAGCTGCCTGACAAGCACGTAAGACCAGGGTAATCCTCCATCAGTATGTAAAGCAGACACAGAACAAGAGCAAAGAAAATAGAGAGCAGGCTCTTTGCTTGACAATTTAAATCCTAAGGGTACAATAGCTATATAGAGCAGAATTGCACAGCAATAGCCAGGAGGGGCTGTATAGTAACTTTTGCCATGGGATGTGGGTATAACCCATATAAGTGAAATTGGTGCCAGTGTGGTTTGTGGCCATAAAATGGACTTTTCTTGTCAGTGCCTATGTTCATGTCTTGTTACTGTGTGGCATTAGCTAAAGCTTTGACAGAGCTGGGGCAAATGAAGCTTTGCAGAGAAGCACAGAGGCAGGCAGAAGCTGAGAGTGTTAGTTATGGTACTCACAGCTTCTTCCTCTCTTCTGAAAGCAAGTGATAATTTGGATAAACTGGGAAGGCTGTAGCCTCCGTACTACTGTGTGTGCTGGGAACCTCTGGTACCAAACTCATCCAAGTTTCATTTTCAGAAATCACCTGGGAAGAGCACATTTGTTCTCCCAGGAAGCTGGGTGTTAGATGAGACAGCAGTATTACTACAGCCTTATGCAAAAACCACTAGCTCCAGGAACTGATGTTACGGCTCGGCCAGCACAAGTTTGTTTAGCAAAATACATTTGCTTTTTCAAAAGAAATGCTGCATGTCTGCAATGCTTCTGAAGGCCGAGTTCTCAAAAGAGGAACCCCAAGCTGACTCACAGACTAGCACGTAATTGTCTCAGGTAGGATGGTTTTCTGCACTTGCCAGTCATTTTAAGCCTCACATACAGCTGGCTGCCTTTGTCTTCCAAGTGCCTGCTTGTACAATGAGATTTACCTGTTGTGTTATGATAGACAAGTGATTAACATGAGAAAGACAAGTTGGATCTGGTGCTGAGCTTCCTGCATATCTCCCTTGCATGTCCTCACAGACATTTCCTTGGAAGCAACAGGAACTGTCTGTGCTCCTGGTGGCTCAGACAAAAACATTTGTGATGGAGGTTGACTCTTCCTGTGTTGCTATGGCTGACTGAACAAGATGTCCATGGGGCCATTGTAATACTGCACAGTGCATTGATCAGCAGCTCCCTTCACTCTGTGGTGTGTTGTAACTAGAAAAAAGAGTTTGGATTTGTGCATCGTGCCAGTGGTGTGCTTTGGCATTGTACCTTCTTCCATAGAGCTCCCATTCTTGAAGACTTTGCAGTATCCCATCTGGCGGGAGTTCTCAGTTCAGGCACAAACAAAACCCCAAAACACCTACAGTCCTAAGCATGAAGGTGCTGTCTGTCTCTGGCCTGCAGTGAAAAGTAACTGAAAATACTTCTTCCTATGAATGAAATATAATTTTTGTATAACTTCCTCATAGAAGCATTTAGGCTTCTTTGCTGGGTAAGGATGCTTTCCTCAACTGGGCATTTAATCGGACTTTTCTGTGGCCTTTTCAATGATTTTCCCATTCAGATTATCACACATCTGCTTTGATGAGTCTTCCAATTGTCAAATTATACACATAGACCTATCTGTTCACATAGATCTATCTGTTATCACGTACTCAATTTTTTCTTTTTGCAGTGATTGTGCTTTACAATTTACCTCCAGTAACTTCCACTTAATTATTTACTAAGCCAAAAATGAGCCCTGATGTACCTGTTACCACATGCCACCTCTTTTTTAAGAGGCTAGGTAGTAAAAGAAAAGAAATTCAAAAGTCAGGTACCCAGCAAAACAGTCTTGGGGTAAGAGCAGAGAGCTGATGCGCCATCGATCTCATTGCAGTGCTGCATGAGGCCTTGCAGAGCCACAGCTGTGGTGGCACCCACGCAGCTCGGCAGTCTGCAGTCCCTGCACAGCCTCTGCTCCCTGGGACCTGTGGGATGCAGTGATGGAGTTGCCATTGACCATTAAAAACAAACAGCAGGCTGTGGGAATAGGAGCGGCTTCCTTTTCCCTCCAGCCTTGTCAGGCCATTTTGGTGCCGGCCGTGCTGAGCAGTTGCATTGCGAGGAAGCCCGGAACAGCGCAGGGCTGCCTGGTGCAGCGCTGGCAGCCGGGGTGGATCAGGAAGTTGGGCAGGGGCAAGGTCACCTCTTGACCTCCCATTTGGCAAAGAATGCAACTTGCTGTCAGGCACTAGGGAAGGCTTTTTTTCTTCCTGCAGCTTAAGATCCACATGGTTTCTGATGGGAAGAAGCTTACAGCACAATTTCTGTCTTATTTTCTCAAGTGTTTTTAAAAGGCTGGATGCCAATGAAATGGTGTAATCACCAGAGAGCTTTGGAGAGCAGCTCTTCATTCAGTGGGTTTGCAAGGGCAAAAAGCTATGATTAGGATTTCATTATGCCATATGAAGCCCTGAAGTTCATTAATGATATTGGCATAACAGGACCATAATCTTTCAAAACAAAATATTGTAACAAAAAGAGAAATCTCTAGAACACTTCTAAGCACCAATAATCTTTCAAAAACCAAAAACTGTGCTCTACTTGTTCCTTAAAATGTTGTGATTCCACTGCTGCTTGGGTTTTGTAACTATATAGCAAGAGCAAAGTGAGGTCCCAGTGGGTGAGTCTTGATTCAGCTTCTCTGGTTGGTTTGTGCCATCCTGCCTCTTGCCCTTTGGGTTGTCAGACCTGGCTGGTGTAAGGAGAAATGATGAAACATCTCATCTCTCTCTGATCATACTTCGTACTGTCAATATTATTACAAATCTGTCCATTGCAAATCTATCTTAAGAGACATGCCAAACTATCATTGCACCTTTTTCTTAGATGAGGATAATGAGGCTGAGATGTTTGTCATGACCTGTCTGGGATCACACAACCTCTCAGTCAGAACCGCAATCCAGGTCGTCATTCTCCTACAGTTTTCCCAGCTGGAGACAGTTTTGCTGCCATTGTAGGATAAAATCAGGGCTATGTGCTTTGGAAAATCTTCACTTTTTGTTATTGAACCCACTGCCGACCTTGGCTGGAGGCAAGCTCTGCGGTGAAACCATTCTTCTCCAGTGTTCCTCTATATCCCACTTCTTCGTCTTTTACTGTCAAGAAGCTGTGACATAATTAAAAGAATCTAACACCTTTTTCAGCAGAAAAACCTTCCCTCTGGATCAGTATCTGATACTGTCATGGCTACAAAACAGCTTAGTGTCCCTCCAAGCACTTTGGAAATGTCAGCCTTTCTGAAAGTTGTTCCTTGCAAAAATATCTATGACCAAGAGGCAAGCAACCTGTTTTGAATGGAAACCTGCAAAAGAGCAAAGAGAAAGACTGAGCAAGAGTCCCAGTTTGTGAGCTGGTTGCATAGCAGAGATAACCAGGACAGTATCTCACTAATAGTCATCAGCTCCTTGAAAAGAAAGTTGTCAGACTGGTTTTGTGGTGTCCTTTTTCCTATGGGAGAGTCAAAATGTAAATATGAAGGCTCAAAAGTATATTTTTCCTAATGCTGGTGAAAACTTAGGGCATATTGAACAGATTCATGGATTTGCTCTGGATTAAATACAGTGTAACTCTGAAGAAGATTTGACCCTGGTCTAATTTAATTGATTTAGGGGCAAGAAGAGACCTGCTTTATAACTACAGAGCAAAGGTCTTCAGCTTTGGCAAGAAATCCAGCAATATCTATGGACATGTAACAGCTCCCCTGCTCTAGCGCAGAAAGGTTTCCCCTTCTACATCTTAACAGTGTGAGTGATGGAGAAGCCACATCTGTTCCAATTTTGAATACCACTCACAACTAGAAATGAATGTCTTGTTTCTCACATTAATTGATCTATTTAGAGCTCAACTATCCTGAATTTCAGAATGCCTTCTGCAAGAGTGAAAAGCTGATCCAACTTGTTACCAGTGTTTTCTGGATTTTTTTTTTTTCCCAATACTGGTATTACATTTTTTCCAGGCTATTGAAAAAGAATATTGAAAAGCTTCTTGAATCAAAAGCACAAGAATACATCTGTCCAGGAGATGTCCAAAATCTCCCCAGAACCCTCTCTCTTAAAAATTCTTCTTACATTCTGTCTTTCAAGTGGTTTCAGCAGATTAAATGCATCCTGAACAGGTTTTATTTTTGCTCACAATACCACAAAGAACTCACTGTAATGCTTCATAGAAGTAGAGGCGATGAGAATATCTGTTGCCCTCCTGTTGTTTCCTTCATGCCAAAAAGTGTTATGTGACATCTGCTAAGGGGTCTCTTTACCTGGCACTGCCTGATACCAGTGCTCACACCATTCCTAGCATGGCTGCAGAAGCTGAAAGGGCCATGTCAGCAGTTCTGATTTATTTAGGTTTGCTACCTCCAGAAAAGTGAAGTGGTTCCACATTAAATATTGAGTTTGCCTAAAATTAAAATACAGTTAATTACATAAAGGAGTTCAGCTGCTTGATTACAAACTTGGAAGCACAGATTCAAAAGAAAAGCTTAACTAAGAAAACTAATTCTTAAAACATACCTGCGCCCCAGCAGTGGTACAGTGTACCTGTGACTTAGTATACCTGGCACAGGTGAAGAGTCAAAACCAGTAGAGAGAGCTCCACCTCTGGGGTGCTGTACCTTACACCAGACCAAGGTTTTGGACTCTCCCATGCTCTTCTCATACCAAAGGATTACAAGGAGTGTTGTGTCTAAATGATCCTTCATAGTAGCCATCAACCACAGCCATTCCTTTTTACTGGTCAATTTAATGACAGGTTGCTGAACTAGCAGCTTTGATGAGTGCTGTGTTTGTTTGACGTTCAGAAATAGCTTTGCTCACCTTTAGCTTGTCCTTGTTTTGGTGTCTAGGAGATTAATTCTGTGTTCACCCCAGATAGCAAGATGGTATATGAACCAGCTCACAACATTTTTCACTTTAGTTTTATTAAAGTGCTCTGAAGTAGATAGGAGCAGCTGCAGACAGCTCTTTGCTAAAGCTTTGGAAGAAGGCTGAGAGCAGGTTTTCCAGGATGACGAGGTCTGGTGGGAGACCTGCTGGCTGTAAGCATGTCTGAGTTGCTGTGTGCATTGTGTTGTGCAATTTAAAAGTAATGAAGGACACTAAGGCCCAAATCTCCAAACGCATGTACAAATGCTGTCCCATGAACGTCTACATCGGCTGTGAAACAACATAATGTCCAAAGCAGAGCAGCTCCCACAAAAGTTTCCCATGATAGGCATTTACCATCTGCACTGCTCACTTCTGGGGAGAGCTTAGGGTCCCAATGAGGAGGAGGGACCTTCATCTTTCTCTTTGATGTCTAAGACCTGTCTGTTGCCTCTTCATTTCATGGGTGGTCACCCAGGCTAAGTTCACTGGGGCTTTACAGCTGATGGAAATGGCTGGGCATCAGTTCAATGTCCCAGAATTGCTGTAGCACATCCCCTCTCATTTCCCACATGTGTAGGCTCTGTTCTCTCTTCTTGCCTGTAACAGTCTCAACTATATTTTTGTGATATTTTGTGGTATTCTAAATGTTAAATTACTTCCAGTGAAGATAGGTCTGAAACCAAACAACCTTCCAGTGCTCTTCACCTTGGTCTGGGCAGTCATTAAGAACAGGACTTATCCCCAGGGAAGTAGGCCCAGAAGATCTGCCCCATCTTTAAACATACAATAGAGATGGCTGAGTCAGGAACTCTGTCCCTCATGGAAAAAGAGATTTCCTTTAGGTGTAACCTCTTGAAGTCCTCAGTTACCCTTTGAATGTCTCAATTTCCCTCTGTGGACTAGTCAGAATGATGGGAATGGTTGGGCTGGGTGGATCAGAAGCTTTGATCCTCCGCTGGAGATTAGGAAGTGTTGTCCCGCTGCCAGCCCGGGTAAGACACGCAGGTAGGCACAGCCCTGAACTTTGGGAAAGTTCATACCTGAACTTTGCATCCATAGCCAACCTGTCCTGTCCAGACCTGCTCCGGGAGAGAGTTTGGTCAGTGCCTGTAGGGGTTGGGTGGGGGTGGGGGTGAGGAGCTCTTGAATAAAATGATGA